>CATLJY010000207.1:0-51800 GCA_949987705.1 Thereva unica | reverse complement strand
TCCTGTGACTCTAGTCTTTCACATAAAAATAAAGTCCACCCATTCATCAACATATAATTTATTTACACCATCTTTATTTTCCACAGGGTTTTTAATGCATTTATCATTAAGATCATGATCACCGTTAAAAGTAAGTTGAAAACCTATACCAGGCGGACCTTGTGGACCCCGATCCATAGGTAGACCTCTTGGCCCCCTCTTGCCAACTGGTCCTAATTTGGCTTGTTTAGAAAATCTCCCGAGCTTGTCTACGCTCATGATCTAATTAAATCGGATATGAAAGATGCATGGTATTTATTCTATAACGTTAGCTTCTCTTAATTCTTCAATTATTGACATGATTTCATTATGATGACTATTGTTACCAGCATGTTGGGAAGCAATAAGAAGGCGCAACCGGCCTACGAATTCATTTGGGTCATCCCAATAAATATAATCAATATTATTTTTAGGTAAATGCATTAAACCCATTCGTTTGCGATATAAAAACTTGCTAAATTTCCCTGCACTTCAAACCTTTATTCCCCTTTATTTGTTCTTCCATCGAATATCCTCCTCTATGAGCATTAGTATCGTTTAGAATAGTCTCATAATTTGATAAATCATCTTCAGTAGGTATATAGACTTTTTGAAAGTTTTTTCATAAAAAGAAGTTCAAGTAAACCTAGTGTCGTTGTGTAGGGCTTTATTATCTTCGTTATATTCAATCGTTGAATTTCCAATTTTCCATTCGTTATTATCAAAGTAAATTAATAAGTGTAATCAATTTTTGGATCTTTTTCAATATACCATTGAAAATATCTATCTGCCAATCCAGTAGATAAGAGTTCTATCAGCTCTTTCAACTAATGTTCTGGAGTGAATAGATGTTGCAAATTCATCTTCTAACATTAAAGACATTTTTTATACTTTAGCGGTGTACAAGTAGCTTCCATTTTTGGAAAAGTGGATTTGGGGGTGGAATTAAGATTATCATATTCATTATATTCTTCCTTGGGCTCAAATTTAATTTCATGTTCAGACTCTTGTTTTGCCTTTGTTATGAACTCCTTTAACGGGGTTGTTATAGGTTTAAATAGGTGTGTTCGCGTACTCGCCTGCGGGTTCCATCGGGCGCCAGAAAGCAGAACAGAACAGAAATCTGGCGGTTATAAATAATAATATAATAATATTAAAATCAAAGCCTTAATAATAATATATAAATCAAAGCCTTTACGGTAAGGTCCTTTCTTTATGAGACTATCTTTAACGATCACAAGAAAGCCATAGTTATCCTTCCAGCACTCTGCACATACATTTCTGAAAGTATTAAAGGACATGTCTATGTTTACATGATCATTATAGACATCCTTTAAGTTCATTTCATCTTGCTTAAATAGAATAAGAAGATTCGCATTGTCTGGAATAAGTGTTTAGGTATGTATATGTGTGTATGTTTGACAAAGATAAAAACTGTCATTGTGATTATGTCGTCCCAGACAAAAATACCATCGTATGTTGTTTTGCTTGTCGCACGCAACATCATCAAAGATGAAAATAGAATTTGATTTTGCTTTCTCTGGTGAACTTTCACAAAATTTATAGAAACCCATTTCCGATGCTTCGTGAGCCCAGTCTTGACATGTTTTGCATTGGATCCAGTCCTCTTCATATGTTGTTAATATGGTTGCCGAAATAATTGGTGATACGCGGTCGCAGTTTGCCAAAAACACAAAGCACTCAATCACGTCAGAACGCGTCGTTTAGTCGGCTTCAACTGGTAGCGTTTGTGGAATGGCTCGTAAATGCACAGAAAGATTACACGAACTCCAAGGTCACGTGGTGCGAAGTACGATTATTTCCTATGGCCGGTGCTACCCGCCGGCCGGCGCTACTCCCCTTTCCATTATATAATTCTTTATTTAATGGGTGAACTACATATTTTAGTGCCCTCAATTTCATCTAAAGCTTTAATAAGTAGATGGCAATCATAACCCGAGATATTATAAAAAATATTCGTATAATTTTGGGAAGTGTATAGTTCAAATTACATTATTTATTATGAGCTGACTTACCACGTTAATGACAGTGGTCAATAACTCGATCGTTTTTAAGTGGATTCTTACAAATATGGCAGTATTTACTATTTTCTTGCTGTTCAATTTCTTTAAAACTTAACGGAAGAATAACACATAAGTAGCATTCATAAATTGTTAATAAGTCATTCACCAAAAATTGGACAAATTCTCTTCCTGAATTTTCACCTACATATACGAAATTTGTGGTGTTCATTGTCGTAGGAACAGTTTTACCCGAACGGTATGTGTTCCTGAATATCTGTTGTCAATGAAATATTTGTATTAGTTATGCAAGTATCAATATTCCTTGTAGTAAACATTCAAACATACATAGAGAATGAAACATCTAATTGACGATTGTATCTTTCAAATCGCGTTCTATTACCAAATTACGGTGATATTTTTTTTGAAGTTGTACAATAAAATCTTCCAACAAAATGATAATTATTTGCAGATGCAATTCGACACTCGACGTCGACGCTTTATGAAAACGACATTAATTTCTTCAACGTTCAATTTGGGTTCACGTAAGTCGACGCGTCGAATGTCGTTTTCACAATATAACTGCTCCCAAAAAGTATGCAAAATCCAATGTAACCGTTGTAATAAACTTGTTATTTAAGACATTTTTAATAATATTTTTTGTGACAATATGGAGATATCTGTTGGTAGAAGGGCAGCTAGAAGGGGAATATTCCCAAAGAATAACTAGACGAGCCTTTAGAAATTATTTAGATTCCTTGTCTCTTCCAGAAAATGCGTAAGTAAGTAAGTTTTATAGGAATAATTAATAACAATTTTTACTTTTAGATTTATTCAGAGATACAGGTTCTCAAAGCAAGGGTTTATTCATGTTTTAAATAAGCTAAACTTGCCTAAGGGAACTCGTAGTACCTACATCCCTCCAGTTGCAAGATTTGCCATGACTCTCGCAATATTAACAATAGGAGGATACCAAAATTTAGTGAGGAATGATTTTCTAACTCCCCTTTCTCTATTGAATTTCGCTCCTTCAGAATTGCAGGAAGAGTTTTGTATGGGATTCTTTCCTCTCTGGCAGTTCTTCTTTACGAAGATTGTATACATCAGGAGGAAAATTTTGAGTACTCTGTTGTTGCGTCAATGAAGAGTTACTTCTTCTTGCAGAAGTCGTTTCCTCTGTAGGCCTAGGTGGAATATTTTCGCTTTCAAAGTTAGAAGCTTAATCTTCTAATAGGCCGATCAAATTCGCTTTAATATCATCTTCATCTTCAACTGAAATAAAGGCCTCCAAACCAGCCACCGATATGACACTTTCTTCAAGTGGTGTTATATGTTCAGCTTCGTACAACCCACCACTAGTCTTGGTAATGGACTTTGTATTTGTCAATATAATTGTAATTTTTTTACTTTTTTTGATTCAAATACCTTTTGCCATACATTCAAATTTCTCATTGGCCGTCCATTTGAATTTAATAATTCATTTAATTGGCACCACAACTCGTTCTTTGTGTTTCCATTGAGATTTGTTTGTAACGAATTTTTGGCCAATCTCTGGTGCTTCACCATCCATTCAACCATAATCTGCATCTGCTTTTTATTTTTTATAATATATTTGTAATATCCTTTCATTTTCCACCTGTGGATCAAAAACTTAATAATAGTTGCACATTTGATTAACGAAAAATTCACACAGCTATAAACAAAATTTTAAAGGATTGAAGTGTCACTATTAATTAAATTTTTTTATCATAAATATCAATTACAAGCTCGTACGCATTAATTAATTTTTACCTTACCATATAATAAATTAATTTTAAAGAAATTAACAGTTATATTTAAAAACTAACATACCAATAACTGAATTCGACATCAACTTTGGCGTCGAGAAGAATAACGACACTTTTAAAACAATAATAGTCCAATCAATCTACGGAAATTCTCCAGACAATTGAAGGCAGGAAAAAAAATATGGGCGTGTAGAACACTTAATTTGAAGAATGATAGCGTTTTTTTTTACGGAACTGCATTGGCGAACTTAACCTAAAAAATTCGCAAAAGTAAAAAAACCGGTTTTTCGCCAATAAAACAAAAAGTTGAGCTCGGATCCGAAAAAGTTAAATTATAAAGTTATAGGTATTAAAATTATCTTTCAATTGATGTGGTACAAAATATTGGTTAGTGTCTTATACATGGAGAAAAATGCTAAAAATCGCTTCTTTTTCTTTTCTTTTTTTCTTTTTATTGATGCGACCTAGAAACTTTTTATTTGGTAAAAATGTTGCTTTTGGCAATCTGAAAACTCATTATTTTATTTGGCTCGAAATTTTGCAAAATATGGGTGAAATTTCGATTTATGTAAAAAAAAGCGTTTTCGTAAAATCCTTCGTCTACAGCTCCTCGACCTCGTAGGACATTTTTTCGAAGCTCTTTTTCTTCGTTAAGAGTTGGACTATCATGCACTATAAGTTAAAATTGGAGTTTTTCAATTTTATGTACAAAAAACTCCACCGCCAAAAAGACAACTTTTTTTGCCGCAAAAAGACAAGTTTTTTATTTCAATATTTTTCGGCTCTAACCTACTGTATGACCAAATTACCTATTTATTCTCTAAAAAGAATATAAACTTTTATTAAATAGTAGGTTGTTCCTCTCAGCGTTGTTGACTTAGTAACATCTGATGTGCATTCGAGATTGTACATATCCTTCATGAATTTGAGGAATGTATCATCATTTTTCACGTTTGTGTTGAAGTCGCCACAAAGAAGAATTGGTACATTGGTATCAATTTGCATGATCGGATGCACATACTGCCTGTTATGCACGTACGGAAAGAGTGCTTGGTGCAGCAATACACTAATGTTTGAGACACTTGCTCCAGGATGAATATACACTGCGCCAAGTACAATTTTAAACGTTGTATCAGCAGTGAAGCATGTAATTTCAGCTAAGCAGACCTCGGCTGTGTTTGTGATGAGACGAGTTGTGTCCGACAATTCAACGTGGAGAACTTTGGCCGTGGATGTTGATGTAAATTTTCGATAGATTGCCACTCCACCAGCTGCGTTTGTATCAGAATCCGATCGATTATTCTGCCTGGTTATACATTCATAATTATTGATTGGAACTGGATCAAAATTGTCACGCATCCACGTTTCAGTCAATACCATATAATCCGATCTTGGTATCACGGGCTCCGTTTCAATACCGGCGAAGTGCGCAGACAAACTCTGAACATTAAGGTTTGTCACTACAATTTGCCCAGCGCTGTCACCGTCATCACAAAATTTCACTGCTTTCGAAGTGTCCACGGAGTAGAATGTGTTCGTTACGGACATCTCGCGTAGTCTGTGAGTCGTTCCCATCCCGTCCGTGTTTGAAGATAAAAGGCGCATCTTTTTCCGTGATGATGGGCAAGCCGTCTATACTCGTTACCCGACTCAGCGCCACGTACACCAACTGTTGTGGTTGCTCCGAGGAGTATTTATAAACAATAAGAGTAAACGTCCCACCTTGCGACTTGTGGAAACTGTTTTCGTTTGCATTTCACAGTTTTCGTCAGTGTAATGTTCAATATTTTCTTATACACCGGCACTCTTAGTAGACAGAGTGTTTGGCTTGCTTTGCTTATTGTTGACAATTTGACAAATTTAATCTAATTAAATGTTGACAATTTTAATCAAATTTTTAAGATTACTACAATCAAATTTTTAAAATTACTACGGGACATAACGGGACATAACGGGACATAACGGGACAATGAGTCATCATTTTTCGTGCATGCAGCCGGCGTTCATCGTTTTAATAGACGTTGTCACGTCAAAAAGGTTACAAAATTCTATTCGAAGAAAGTATAGCAACGATACTTAATAAATCAGGTAAATCTGTAGTTACTGCATCTCATATTAATGGTTTATACTACATTTTAGAAAAGAAGCTAGAGAATTCAATCAATATGGTAGGTGATGGCGAAACTGTGAAGCACTGGCATGATCGGTTTGGCCATACTAATATGCACTCGTTGAAACAAATGGCTAATAAAAATCTCGTTGAAGGCTTACCTAAAGCAATATCAATGCAAAGCGGTAATTTTTTTTGCGAGACTTGTATCAAGTGTAAACAAACAAGAAAATCTTTTCCTAAAGAGTGTTCCAATCGATTTAAAGAACCACTAGACTTGATACACAGTGAAATTTGTGGCCCATTTAGAGTGCAGTCATTAGGCCATTCTAGGTATTTCATAACATTTTTTGATGACGCAACTCGTTGGTGTGAAGTATACACACTTAAAAATAGAGCAGATATTTTGCATATATTTAAAAAATCGCAAGTGCAAGTAGAAAATCAATTGAATAGAAAGATAAAACGAGTACGTACTGATAACGCAAAACAATATTGCGGTGGATTCGAAAAATATCTATAGGACAATTGCATAATCCACCAATTAAGTGTAGAACATTGCCCCGAACAGAATGGAGTCGCCGAACGAAAAAACAGAACGTTGGTTGAAATGACTCGCTGCATGATATCACAGGCAAGACTATCATTTGTTTTTTGGGCAGAAGCATTGCCAACTGCTAACTACATTTTGAATCGTTCTCCGTCTAAAGCAGTAAAGCTATGGTTTCCTACAAAGCGGCACCGTCATGTAGCGGCCGTATTACTACGGTGAGTGACGTAAGCAAAACGGTGTACAAAAATACGGCGACAATAGTTGTAAAGTAATACGGCTGCTACATGACGATACCGCTTCGTAGAAAACCAATGCTAGATTTCACAGTCATTTTGAATAATTCAATCGGTAAAAATGGATGATCTTGAGGTCGTAGTTCTAATTTTCTTAGAAGATGAAGAATCTGAAGAAGAGTTTCAAAGAGACAGCGAATCCAAATTATTTAAAAGTCGAACAGAAGAAGGTGCCTATAATATTTTAGTGTTTCGTCATCTGCATCATAATGAGAATAAATTCAGGGAATACTTTCGCCTGACTCCTGTGTTGTTCGATTCTGTGTTAAGTTATATAAAGGACGATATTACCACAAAGCCATCAAATCGAGTGCAGAATTCATTGTCACCAGACACAAATTGTGTCTCTTTGTTCACTTAACCATTGCAAAGCCTGGGGCCGGTTCGTGTATGGCGAACGACGATAATCGAACGAATAGAAATTGAAGTCGAAAAATTTTGTCGACGAAAATTTTAGCGTTCGCATAGGTCGAAAGAAATTTTTTCGTGTTCCTGATAGAAACCACAATACTGAAACACGGAAAATGTTACAACAACTGCTGTAAAAATATACAACTATTTATTATTTGAAAATTATTAATCATAATAAGGCAAAAACTCGATAGCCCACAACCTTTCGAGTGCCTTCCGTCGGCTTCAGACGAAAATTTTCAATTTTTCGACCTACGCGAACCCGAGACAAAAAAAAAACCATAGCTTAAATGACAATATCCCTTACACATTGTGGCACAGAGAGAAACCCAAAGTAAGTCATTTTCAGCGTTTTGGGACAATAGGTTATGTACTGGAGAAAGGAAAACAAAGACAGAAATTTGAAGAGAAATCGTATCAGTATATTTTCATTAGTTACTGTGAGAATTCCAAAGCCCTTCGTATGTATTCAGTAAATTCAAGGAAGATTATAAAGAGCCGAGATGTAGTGTTTACGAATAAATTTAGACATGAAATTCACGAAGAAGAACACAAAAACATAGAAGAAGATGAACCTGATGAAAATGTAAGAGAATTCACATACCCTAGTAAGAATAAAAGTGATGATGAAGATAAAAATGAAAATCTTGAAAATATTACGGATGAGGAAAATAGTGAGAGAAGCCCCTACTTCCTACGACCTCGATTGCTTAGAACAGGGAGTGAAGCGCATCCCAGAAAATTATTAAATGCAGATAGCACGAAAAATTGTGATAACCAAAATAAAGATAGTAATGGTCGAGAAGAAAGTGGTTATGACAGCACGAATTCTGTTATGCTTGATTATGCTTCAATAATTGAAAATAGCCAACTCTTTAACACATAGATAAAGTGTCACGCAATGGCGAATTTGAATTGTGGAAAGAAGCAATGCGTGAAGAACTAAATGCACATTACAAAAACAAAACATTTGATTTAGTTAATAAACCTAATAACATCAATATTTTGAATACCAGATGGGTATTTTCAAAAAAGTATGACAAAAATGGTGCTATTATTAAGAGGAAAGCACGATTGGTTGCCAAAGGTTGCAGTCAACGACCAGGAGTAGATATTAATGCAGCATTTGCCCCTGTGGCTCGACAAAGCTCATTAAAATTAATATTAGCAGTTGCAGTTGAATGGATTTGATTTTGGTACAATTTGATGTGGTGACAGCATTCCTCAATAGTAAGCTAAATGAAACTATTTATATGAAGGTCCCTGAGTTTTTCTATGAATTAAGCAATAAAACAAAAATGGGTGATCAAGTTTTGCAGATTAAAAAAGCTATTTATGGATTAAGACAAGCGAGCTATCAATGGCATAAGGAGCTAAGTACATTTTTACATGAAATTGGTTTAGAATCGTTGAACTCAAACATTTGTGTCTATATAAATAAGGATAAAGAAAAATTTATAATAGTAATGGTATTATGTTGATGATTTAATTGTTGGAGCACGAAATAAAGAAGTAATACAGGAATTTAAAAATAAGTTGGAAAATAAGTTTGAAGTAAAAGATATGGGATTATTACATTATTGTTTAGGTGTGGAATTTAACAGAACTAGTAGTGGCATTTATATTTCACAAACAAAATATATTACCTAATGATCTTTTAATACGTTTTAGAATGACAGAATGTAAAGCAAGAAGTACACCTTTATCGGCTAGTTTAAAACTATCTAAGGATCAATCACCAAAATCAGAAGAAGAACAAATTAAAATGGAAAATTTACCATATCAAAATTTGATTGGAGCTTTATTGTTCTTATCTACGATGGCAAGACCAGATATCTCGTATGCGGTGAATATGCTGAGTCAATTCAATAACAATTTTAGTGAACAGCATTGGGTAGCGGCCAAAGGAATATTACGATATTTGAAAGGAACAGTCAACAAAAGCTTAAATTTCAAAAAGGTAAAAAACAATTTAGTTGCATACACTGACGCAGATTGGGGTGGTAATGTTGATAACAGAAGATCATATACTGGTTACATTTACCAATTGGCTAATGGAGCAATTACATGGGCATCGCGTCAACAAAAAACGGTTGCATTATCGACAGCTGAAGCCGAGTATATGGCAATTTGTGATACCGTCAAAGAAGCTATCTATTTGAAATGGTGGTTAGAAGAAGTTGGATTTAAAGAAACACCAGTGACAATATATAATGATAACCAAAGTGCACAAGCCATGATAAATAAAAACCAATTGAATGCACGTAATAAACACATTGATATGCGTCATCATTTTATCAAGGAAGCATTAGAAAATAAATTGATCGAAATCAAATATTTACCTAGCGAGAATATGCCAGCTGATATGTTTACGAAACTACTACCATCACCAAAGCATATATCATATTGCAAGGAAATAGGCATGGAAAACAATCACTATTACTGTTAGTATTATTATATTTTAATAATGATCGTTTATTCATATTTGTAGTAGAGTAGTCACAATAACGTAGTACTAGACTAAGACTGAATTATGCTATGTATGTTTTGTATTATGAACTTCCTTTTTTGTACATTTTCTTTAGTCTTAAATAAACGTTTCTGAAGTAAACACCAACAAAAATAAAATAAGTTAAAAAATATATGTGGAAAAACGAAGATTTCCCATCCACGTAAGCATAAAGTGACTCAGGTGTAGCCAATGCCATTGGAACAGCACATCAAGGTGTTTCTTTTTGAAATTTTGAAGTATTGGCACAATTTATGTGTTTGGACCGGACCAATCGCAAAATTGGTGTGCATGCTGTAATAGTAAAATTGTAATTGGATGCTTCCTTCTTAAAATCCGACTGTTCTTAATGCTTGAATGACGTCGGTCCCCGGACATTAACTAATAAGATACGTAAATAAAAACATTCATTATTGGTGGGATTAGCACGCTTCAAGTTTGCAGAAAAATGTTTTTAAACACATTTAGTCTAAAAGAATCTATGATATCTGACTGGGTCAAAAGGTCAAAAAATAAAATGTGTGTTGCTCAAACGATGGCCACTTTGCATTTTTTACAATATGATGAATATTGCCGCAGTAAACTCCTACGTAATATATGTGCACAACACTCTTAGACGGAGTGGAGGTACTGCTAAGCCCATGCCAAGACAACAATTTATGCTCGAACTGCACAAAGAGCTAACTAAACCTTGGCAAGATTAGGATGAACCAGAAGAACATGAGCCGAGCATTGAAACGGACAATTCAAACAGTCCTGACGGGTCAACACAACATCCCAGCACCAGCTCAAGCAGATCAGCAAGGAAGGGAACGTCGTCAACGACTTGCAGATCCATCACAATGGAGGGATATAAAAAATATGCGGTTGCGAGAGCTCGGGAAAAGCTATCAAGGTTGGACAAAACCTAAAAGACTGAAGGCTCAACGTGGAGCAAGAAGAGAGGAAAGAAAAATGGGTTCTCCTTGTAGATCTGACGTATGTAAAGCATCAAAACTTTGTAACTGCACTGACATCTCTGAGAGCCGAAGAAAAGAAATTTTCGCAGATTTTTGGTCGGAGATGAATTGGGACCAAAAAAAAGTCTACATAACTTCACATATTCACAAAGTATCAACAAAAAGAGCAACTACAGGAACAAGAGAGAACTCAAGGAGACAGCACACACTTCAATATTTTTTACCTACTAATACTGGAAGCCCGCTTCAAGTTTGCAGAAAAATGTTTTTAAACACATTTAGTCTAAAAGAATCTATGATATCTGACTGGGTCAAAAAGTCAAAAAATAAAATGTGTGTTGCTCAAACAACAAAAAATGAACGTCGAAGACCATTTTTTTTTTATATTGTCACGTAAGATTCTAAGTAATTCCAAGTAACTATTTATCATTTTGCACATATCACGTATCGCTATTATCATTTTGCACAATGCGCTTCCTATGCACTTTATAATTCTAAGAAGAAAGATTATCATTTGTGTAATCTGCTTCCAATGCACTTAATGCAGACAAATTTCTAAGAAGTAAATCACACAGAGCGAATTACCCAAATGATAATCAGAAGTAACGACAAATAAGAATATCAGGTTACAACTGATCTCTGTCTATTGTAAGGCATTCTTTTAGTTTTAAGTCAGTTTTGATTTATACTCGAACAGGAACGGTTGATTTATTATTTAATAAAGCTCAAGTCATTTAAATTGAATCTTTTATTTCGTAACTGGCGCAGTCGGTAAAGTGCTCGAAAAAATTTGTTAAATTTCAACGTTAAAGGTTGAAAATAATTAATTAATTAATTTGAACGTTAAAGGTTCAAAGTGGAAAGTTTTAACGTTAAAGGTTAAACACAAAAAAAAAATAATTTTTGATTTGGACGTTAAAGGTACAAACAAAATTCAACGTTAAAAGTTGAAACATTTTTTGCAATTTCAAGATGGAAGTTTAAAGTGGAAATATTAGAATAAACAAGTGCAAACAAAATTAAATAGTGCACACAATTTTTTTTGAATCCTTAAAATTTTGAAGGAAAATATTGGAAAATAAATAAGTGCAAACACAAATTAAATAGTGCAAACAAATTTTTGTTTTGAATCCTTAAAATTTCGAAGAAAATATACGAGAATAATTAAGTGCAAACACAGAATTAAATAGTGCACACAAATTTTTGAAATTGAACATCAACACATATTGGCATCTACAAGGAGGCACAAAAAAATTGCTGGAAAAAAAAAACACATCAGGCTATCTATGGGAAGCAGCAGAACTGAAAAGACGTAACAACATTATCAACATTTTAAGGTTTAAGAAAAATTTTTTTTTTGTTAACAACATTGGTAAAAGTAAGTAGAAATATAAGAAGATTATACTTTATTAATTTTATTTCAATTAGTTACCTTTTTTAAATAAAACAAAAAAAATTTTTACGCTAATAAATTTAATTTTGATAATAAAATCAGTGAATGAATAGAATGATAAATTATTAAAAAAGTGAAAAAAAAGTGATAATAATTCGGTAAAAATATTTAATCTAAATAAACCAGAAAACAGAATAAAAATTTATTATAATAATGGAGAACTTAGAGCTAGTAGAGAAATATAAAATAGTATTAGAGAGTGTTAGGTGTATCCAACAATTCGACGGCAATAGGAACTCGTTGTATGGTTTCATTAGTAGGATCGAAAGTAGTGATGAAACGATTTCGATTACGATTAATCGTAATCGACGATTATCAGTATTTAACGATTAATCGTAATCGTCGATTATCATTGCGATTATTTGTCGATTATCTATAAAACGTATTTTGAAATAAATTTTGTTTAAATTCTCGTTAACAACCTTTATAAATGCGTCTTATAGATTATACCTTTACATGATGTATCCGAACGCATTAGGAGCTCTCCTTCGACAGCTTAGGGAGCTCCCAGTCCCGTTCGCATAGTTGGCAAACAAGTTTGGATGGTTTTTTACATTTTCTGCTCAGAGCACATTAGTAGGTACTGGCAAATTTAAACAGTGAAGCTTTTATTGCTCAGCTCTCCATCAGTAAAACAGTATCTGGGGTATCTGCAAGGATATAGTTGATGACACAGAAATGAATGAGCCTCTTTTTTTTAAATGTCAAAAACAACGCGACTATTTGTGCTTTTTATATGTAGGTAATCCACCCACAGAAGAAGTAGACTCGTGTATAAAATCATCCAACATACTGCAAGATGCCGACATTGTTCAGTTTTGGGAAATAGGGACACAATACCCAGGGGTGGTAGCACGTAAGTTGTTTCAAACGACCTCCTCATGCAAAAATATTTGTAAAACTTGAATTTTTGTATGAAGAGGTCGATTGAAACAATTTACGTGCTACCACGCTTGTTTTTGAAAAATCGCAAAAATATTTGTGTTTAAAGCTTTCCAGTGTCGCATCTAAGAGGTTGCTTTCGATTGCCGGCTTGATTCAAAGTGTTGTGTTTGCAATATTTAAATTTTGAATACTAAACTTTGTAATATTGTTACATATTTCCTTAACTTTGAAATATGTTTTATTTAAAATATACAAAATGTTGCAATAATCGTAATCGTAATCGTAATCGTCGATTATTGTGGCTGATAATCGTAATCGTTATCGTAATCGCTAAGTGATAATCGTTTCATCACTAATCGAAAGCTTAATTCCTATAATAGACACATTCGAAAACACTTATAAAAGAATTATATTAGGCTTAATTAAAGATAAATTGACAGGCCACGCACGGAATATGTTATTAACTAGCGGCAATGCTGACACATGGCTTGATTTAAAAACAATACTAATAAGGAATCACGGTGAAAATGCGTCAGTAGAAAGTATCGTAGATAAAATTAGAACATGTAGATGCGACTCCACAATAGGGAGCTTTTATCAAAAGTTGAACTCATTGTTATGTAGATTAAACAATGCTTATTTTATTGTAGGCGGTGGTAACGACGAAGTTATTAGCAGTAATCAAAGAATTACCTTAGACGCATTTAAAGAGGGATTACCCGAACCCGTTAGGAGCATTATAATTAGCAGGAATCCGTCTTCTTTAACTGAAGCACATCAAATTATGTTAAGAAATGGGTATTTAAATTTCTCCCCAAATAGTCAAAACAATTTTAATAATTACGCCAACGTCAGTAACCGGCTATTAAATGATTTTAGGAATTATTCTAAGAATAGGCAACAAGATTACTCTAATAATAATGGCCATACCAGATGGTCCAATAATTTTAAAAATAGGGGACAAGGATTTTTCAATAATAACAATCATATTAGGCAATTCAATAACCCTCAAAACAGGCAGCAGGATTATTACAATAATAGTAGTCATACTAGAAACTCGAATAAATTTGGTAATTTTTCTCAAAATAGGCAACCAAATTTTTATAATAGTGGCCATAGCCGTCAGTTAAATTACCCTCAAAGGAGACCAAATGACACAATTGAACCAATGGACGTCTCGGTTAATGAAAACAGAGTCCCTCCACAAAATTTTTACAATCGAGGCCAAAACGATTACCCTATATAATAGTCAAAACAAATGTTAAAAATTTAAAATTTATTATAGATAGCGGCGCTGAATACAGCATCATTAATCCGTTTCTATGTAATCCAAAATGGCAGGTCCCATCTACCATACACACGCTAAAGGTGCTAGATCGCTACGTTAAAACTAATGTCAAATATAAAATTCCGTTATTTAAAGAATTTAATGAATCTAACATTTACTCAAATTTTCTTGAATACAAGTTTCATACCAAATTCGATGGTATCATAGGAAACAACATACTAGACCCCCTAAACGCAAAAATTGACTATAAAAGTAGATCTTTAATCACCGACAATGCAAATATTCCAATGTTTTTAAATGAATACGAAGAAATTTATGCAAAAAACTGCTATAGCGATGGATTTCCTTTAAACGTATTCTGTAATGAAGACCAAGGAAATATTCATGACAAAATATTTCCGAGACATTTAAATGACCGTGATGTTCGCAAACTTAAATCTCTTTTATATTCGCATAAAGACTTATTTTATAGAGAGGGTGACAACCTTTCTTTTACAAACGAAATTAAACATAAAATTAATACAAAAAGCGATACTCCAATTTATAGCAAGCTATACAAATATCCCGAAATACACCGGAAAGAAGTCGATAGACAAATTAAAGAAATGTTGCTGCAAAAGATAATTATTCCTAGCAATAGTCCATACAATTCTCCAATTTGGGTTGTTCCCAAGAAATTGACAAAAGCGGCGTACCAAAATGGCGAATTGTTGTGGATTACAGGAAATTAAATGAACAAACGGTTGACGACAAATTCCCGCTGCCAAACATGGATGATCTGTTTGATAAGCTAGGGAAATGTAACTATTTTACTACCTTAGATCTTGCAAAAGGCTTTCATCAGATCGAAGTTGATCCTCGCGATAGGGCAAAAACAGCCTTTTCAACTTCAAATGGTCACTATGAATTTACAAGGATGCCGTTTGGTTTGAAAAATGCCCCGGCAACATTCCAAAGGTTAATAAATAATGTTTTAAAAGACCTTATAAATAAAATATGCGTCGTTTATCTCGACGATATTTTAATATTTTCCACAAGTTTCGAGGAACATCTTGATTCCATCAAAAAAGTTTTTCAAAAATTAAGAGGAAGTAATTTAAAAGTCCAAATAGATAAATGTCACTTCGCGGAAGAATCTACAAATTATTTAGGTCACATTGTTACAAACAATGGAATAAAACCCGACGAACAAAAAGTAAAAGCTATTAAATCAATGAAATTACCAACAACCACTAAAGAAATAAAACAATTTTTAGGCATAACAGGGTATTATAGAAAATTTATAAGGGACTATGCCAGAGTAGCTTACCCAATGATTAAATACCTGAAAAAAATTCTAAAGTTAACATTAGAGACGAAGAATACATTGAGTCTTTTAATAAATTGAAAAAACTCCTGATAAACGACCCAATCCTAAAATCTCCAGATTTCAATCAACGCTTTACTTTAACAACTGACGCATCGAACTATGCTATTGGCGCGGTATTAAGTCAAAATAAGCATCCGAAATGTTACGCGTCGCGAACCCTTAACGACCACGAAATGAGATATGCGACAATAGAAAAAGGGCTACTCGCGATTATTTGGTCTGTCAAGTATTTTAGAAATTACCTGTATGGTAGAAAATTTAGCATCTATACTGATCACAAACCACTCGTTTGGTTAAACAGTATTAAGGAGCCTAACATGAAACTCCAAAGGTGGAAGATAATGTTAAATGAATACGATTTTGAAATAAATTATTTGAAAGGAAAAGAAAATCAAGTAGCCGACGGTCTAAGCAGATACATACATAAAGATGTCCAGAGTAATAACGATGAAGTTACCTCTATGACCATTTGTGATGAAATAAACGGTATATTTAATAATGAGTCAAATAATGAAAATAACGAAAACTGTAGCATGGATGTCGAAGCCATGTCTTCAGTTGACACTATTCATAGTGGAGACAGTGATAGTTTAAATCACATAAGAATTACTGAAAAATGTATAAACATTTACAAAAACCAAGTCTATCTTAACTATGGCGACAAAGAAAAATTTGTCACTAAAATTCTTCACAAAAAATGTCAAAACTACATAACCGTAGACAAGGATTCAAATTTACTAGAAATCATGAGAAAAGTCATGATAGAAAAAGGTTTAGTTTGCGTATATTGCGAAAATAATGATCTCTTTATAAAATTCCAAGAAATTTACGTCAATCACTTCTCAAAAAATAAGAACTTAACTCTGTACAAATCTAATATAAAATTAATCGACATCACCGACAAAGAAAAAATACTTTCTATTATTCAACAAGAACACTTAAAGAACAATCACCGCGGTATAAACGAAGTATTTCAAGAATTGAAAACCCAATATTTCTACCCGAATATGCTTAAATTAATAACTAAATTTATCAACAATTGTGAAGTATGCCTCTTAGCTAAATTTGATCGCCAACCACCTAAAATCCCACACCAAATCAGCGAAACCGCATCCCATTTTAACGACATAGTCCACATAGATATTTGGTTTCCTTATAGAAATGTCATGTACTTAACTACAATCGACAAATTTTCCAAATATGCTACAGTGCATAAATTAAGTGATAAAACATGGGTATCTATTTTAAAAGCAATTAAAGAAAGAATAACATTTTTAGGAAAAATGAAAAAATTAATCTTCGATAACCAGAGATGTATATTACACCACGCGGTCAAATTATTTTTAAAGGATAATCTAATAGAAACGCATACAACGACAGCTAATAATAAAACTGGTAACGCGGATATAGAAAGGTTACATGGGACACTAAATGAACATTTAAGAATTTTAGAATTAGATAATTCAAATAAGGATGAGGACCTAGAAGATAAATTACATAAAATAATTACTATTTACAACAATACTATTCATTCTACTACAAATTTTAGACCGATAGATTTTATAAACAAAAATCTAGACAGAAATAGCATTAAGGCTCTAGCTGACAAATTTAAGGAAGAAAAAATTGAAAGAATAAACAAGCTAAATAAGAATAGGAGCAGTAATTTTCAAGTAACTACAGACATAGTAAAAAACAGGGAAATAACTAAAAACAAACCCAAATATAAAAAACTAAAGAATTTTAAAATAGATAAGCAGTACGTAATAGACACAAGTAACAAAAGAAATACGAAATATACTACGAACCAGTTAAAACGCAAATATAAATACCAAAACAATTTATCGTTTCAGAATGGCAACCATTCTTCTCTTCGCGATGCTACTGAAGTTAACTCATGCACAAATGATCGAAATAATACCGATTAACACGGAAAATGGGTACACGCTTTTCAAACTAGATGAAAAACCTGTTGTAGAGTCTTATACGAAGCTACTACATGTTATAAATCTCACGCAATATAATGAAGTAATAAATTTAATGCAAAATAATTTCATGTCCTTAAAATCAAATGTTAGCGAAAAAGATTATAAATTAATTAGTAGGGAATTAAAAACATTAAAACATAATTATAATATTTTAGTTCCGGCAGTGTATAAAAATTCGAGAAATAAGCGTGGTCTAATAAATATTTTAGGAAAAGGATTAAAAATTATAACAGGCACAATGGATGAAGATGATGCTAATGAGATATATAATCACTTAAGTAATTTAGATACCAATAGTCAGAATACGGTAACAGAACTTAATAAACAAGTAGTAATAAATAACAATCTTATTAAAAACATAGAAGAAATGAAAAACCATTTAAATAAAGAACAAAATAAATTGGCATCCTTTTTATCAAATACCACTAACATAATAACAAACTTCTATACTAGATCCACATTTATCTTACACCTATTCTTTGACATAACAAAACTAAATAACCAATTAGAAAAAATTGCCGATATTATTTTACTTAGTAAACTAAATGTACTAGCACATGATGTCCTCACGGAGGAAGAAATAAGTAAATACAATATTACAGTGGAGATCATTCCATTCATTCAAAATAGCGTACTTTTTGATAAAGATTTATTAATTTTTGCCGTTTGTCTGCCAATATTTACTCAAGAAAAATATCACAATGCTATTGTAGTACCAATCCCTAATGATAATTTTGAAGAACTTAATTTAGATAACGAAAAAGTAATTGTTCAAAATAATAAAGTATACATGAATGAGGAGGGAAGTTTAACAAAAAGAAATTTAAAATTGCATACAAACAGATGCATTAGGAATATATTTAATGATGATAATATTTGCGAAATTAAGATTAACACAGCAGCTTCAGTCGAAGAAATTTATGACAACATAATTATAACAAAAAATCTAAAGCCATCAAAAATGGTTCAAACCTGTAATAACCAAGATTTAACGATTAAAAATAATAATGTCATAAAATTCAGTAATTGTAAAATAATAATTGCAAATAGTACATTCAATAACAAAATAGAGAAGGTTACAAATAGGATAATGATTCCAATTTCCCACATAAATTTCACAAAAACAATTAATAATATTACATTAGAAAATTTAAATTTGAATACAGTCCAGAATAGAAAACAGATAGAATTCATTAAGTTTAATGGAAATATTGGTAACTACACCTCTCTAGGGTTAAATTTTGTAATTTCCGTAGTTATTATTACTTTAATTCTATTGAAAATATTTAGGAAAAAATCAAATAAAACAACAAATAATGTATGTATAGAATTAAGTGACAAAGTCAAAATAGACGACATCGACCCATTTGCAGAGACTGCAAACGCTTAAAGGGGGGAGGTGTCACGTAAGATTCTAAGTAATTCCAAGTAACTATTTATCATTTTGCACATATCACGTATCGCTATTATCATTTTGCACAATGCGCTTCCTATGCACTTTATAATTCTAAGAAGAAAGATTATCATTTGTGTAATCTGCTTCCAATGCACTTAATGCAGACAAATTTCTAAGAAGTAAATCACACAGAGCGAATTACCCAAATGATAATCAGAAGTAACGACAAATAAGAATATCAGGTTACAACTGATCTCTGTCTATTGTAAGGCATTCTTTTAGTTTTAAGTCAGTTTTGATTTATACTCGAACAGGAACGGTTGATTTATTATTTAATAAAGCTCAAGTCATTTAAATTGAATCTTTTATTTCGTAACTATATGAAAAAACCAAAAACCAAAACCAAAATATGTCGAGAAAGAGGATCTTTCAAAATTTCTTGAAAGTCTCCCAAAGTTACCATCCCACTATTGCAGGCGATCGACTAATAAAATGTACATAGAGCCCGTTTTTGGAAACACCATGACTTCCGTCTACAACGTATATATGAAATGGTGTTCTTCGTCTTCGGCAAAGGAACCGTTGTCCGTCACCAAATTCCATGCAGTAGTCAAAGAAAAACATATTGCATTACATCAGCCCAAGAAAGATCAATGTGATCTTTGCTGCAGCTTTAAAGTGGGCAATTTAAGCGAAATACAATACAACAAGCATTTGATGCGGAAAGAAAAAGCACGAGACGAGAAAGGTAGTGACAAGGAACGAGGGAATAGAAATGAGTGTATTGTCCTCACACAGGATTTACAGGCTGTACAAATTTGCCCTTTTCTGCAAGCATCTGCTATATATTACAAAACAAAATTGTGCTGCCACAATTTTACCGTCTTCGATATCAACTCGCATAAATCAAGATGTTACTGGTTCACCGAAATCGATGCCGACCTGAGTGCGACCACTTACGCTTCATTGATCGTAGATTATCTACAGGACGTGTACGAGGATGGTAAATCAATAATTATCTGGAGTGATTGCTGCGGCTACCAGAACAAGAATGCTACATTGTCAAATGCTCTTCTGTCTTTTAGCGTGGAAAAAGGGACTATCATAGAACAGAAGTTCCTAGAGAAAGGCCACACCCAAATGGAAGCCGACTCGGTCACGCTACGATTGAACGGCGACTGAAAGGTAAACCGATTTACATTCCCAACGATTATGTAGAACACACCAAACAAGCCCGAGTTCGTCCATGTCCTTACGAAGTTAAACGCATATCTTTCGATTTTACTAAAAATTATGACGATAATGCGATCTATGCATCAATAAGACCAGGCCGTAAAGTAGGCAATCCAACCGTTAACGATATTAAGGCACACCCGATGGGAAAATTCAAGTCAAATTAGACTTTGCATCAGACTACATCGATTTAACCAGGCGGAGAAAACATAACTTATTAGCAGTAAATAAGCTTGAAGATTTAAAGCAATGTCGAGATAATGAAATAAAAATAAAACATCAAAAATGGGAAGTGATTCCAAAGGATTTCCATTCATATTACGACTCTATTCCTCATTTGGAAATCTAACATTTTTTTGTCTCGTCGTATGGCAAAGTCTCTCTTATTACAAAGGTTGTGTACTCCCTTGAAATGTGTATACGGCTAGCAAAAAGCTTTCTGTTTGTAGTGATTTCATGACGTCACGTGGAACTGTGCACTTGTGCGCAGAGTCAAGTGGCTTTGTTTGGGCTTGTTTGGTTTTTCAGTATAGCGGAAAATTTGTATTGAATAGGATCGTTATTTTGCGAAAATGATTAAAAATAATAGAAAATGTTCAGTTCCGCAATGTCAGAACAGATTTAGCGAAAAATGCGAAAATTTAAGTTTTCATAGATTTCCCAGAAGCCTGAATGCTTCTAAAATAAGAGTAGCATGGCAAAAATTTTGCAACGGGATAAAAGATGGATACATTTGTTCGGAACATTTTGACGATAATGATTTTAGTATCGATTTAAAAGCAGAGATTTTGGAAAACAGAAAAAGAAAAATTTTATCACAAAAAGGTAAATTTTAATACCTACCCTAGTTAGGTTCATAATTGTATTATTCATAATCTGTTTATCCTATCTGTAGCAGTTCCTACTAAAATAAAAAAAACTGAAGGAGAAATATCATCTCATCTGAGACATGAAAAACGGACACGAAAAAAAATTGTTAATAATATTTTGCTCGAAAACGACAAAGAAAATCAAGCATCAATTTCAAAAAGAGATAGTGACAAGGAGTTAACGGAAATTTTTCAACCACCAATTTCTGAGCCTAATTGTGTAGTGATCTGCAAAGAAAAAGATCAACAAATTGAAAATTTGAAAAATGGTTTGATTTTCGCGAGGCAAGAAAATGAAAATTTGAAAGAACAATTAAAGTTTCAACAACAATCAATACAAAATCTTGAACTAAAAGTGGCAAATTTGGAGGCTCAAAATTCTATTTCAAATTTTCAAACTATGAATAACTTTAAAAAACTTCTTCAGCCCACACTTACTAACAAGCAACTACAAATTATATTAGGGGAAAAGAAACGAGTTGTTTGGCACGAAGAAGATAAACTGAGGGCAATTTCTTTGCGATACTTCAGCAAACACAGCTATGAGTTCTTGCGAAAACAACTAAATTATCCTCTTCCATCCTTATCGGCCCTTGCCAAATGGACAAGTCATATTGAATTTGACGAAGGGATCCTGAAATCCGTTATCAATATCCTGAAAATAACTGGTCGAAAAAAGAACCAACTCCAAAGGACGTGTATTCTTATGTACGACGAAATGAGCGTACATTCACTTTATGAATTTGACATCAACCATGATAAGATTATAGGTCCACATAAACATCTACAAGTAAGTTCAAAGGCCTGGTTGAAAACTAACATTGGATATGTAAATCGCGTTCTTTTAGGTCGTCATGATGAGAGGATTATTCGAAGCGTACAAACAACCTGTTTACGCAGGATTCGATAAAACCATTACGGTAGAAATTTTAAATAATATTATTATTTCTTTATCCGACGCTGGATATGACGTGGTTGCATGCGTGTCAGATTGTGGGGGAGGAAATATAGGTTTATGGACTAGACTCGGTGTAACTGCTGAAACACCATTTTTTGACCATCCAACTAAAGACCACAAAGTCTATATGATTCCCGATCCTCCACACATGTTGAAATTAATTCGAAATTGGCTTCTGGACACCGGTTTTTTATTACCAAGTAATATTATTAACTTTGACTTTTTGCATGAAAAATTTAACTTTTCTGTATGCATGATATAATATTTTTTGTCGAGTTTTTAGTTTGTGACATTGAACTGACGTTAAACATGTTTCCAACAATATAAAAATTTAAAAATTAAGTAAACAATTTTAAGTAATTATAATAAACTTTTTAGATGATAATATAATTACAAAGTTGCCATTAATGAATCTAATAGAAAACACAACAAGCGAGGTAAATTCTTGTTTCAAAATCAATTCGAAACACTTAAACTGTGAAGGTGCTGAAAGGCAAAATGTATCCTTAGCTTGTCAGTTATTGTCTCATTGTACAGCAGAAGCTTTGAAACGTTATTTTCCTAATAATGACGAAGCCAAACATTTATCGAAATTTATTGACTTGGTTAATAACTGGTTCGATGTTATGAATAGTCGAAGTACAAAGGACAAAATAAAACAACCGTACGGATTAAATCTGAACAAACAGAACGAAATCCTGGATACAATGTACGAGACTGTAAAAAAAATGAAGTGTTTTAAAAAAAAGTCTATAGACGTTGACCATGGAGCACTCAAAGTTTTCCAAAAAGGTGTTTTAATTGGAATAAGTTCTCTTAAGCTTTTATATAAGTATTTACAGGAAAAATTTCAAATTAAATTCCTATATACTAGTAGATTAAATCAGGATGCCCTAGAAAATATGTTTGCACAAATAAGAACACGAGGAGGATTAGATGAACATCCCACGCCACTCAATGCGTTACGCAGATTGAAAATGATTATGCTTGGCAGATCAGTGATATCATCGAAATCAAAAATTAATTCACTTAATATTGTATATGACGACCAGGAAGAACAGTATTTGTTAAGTGAAATATTGTTGAAAACTGGACTTCAACCTTTAGTTTCAGCTAGTATTAATGACAGTCCAAGTCAACAAGATAGCAAAGATTGTGTAGCATTTGAAGATCCAGAAATAGCAAAGCAACAAGATAGCAAAGATTGTGTAGCATTTGAAGATCCAGAAATTAGTGTAAAAGTACAAAGTGCGGAGGATGGTATGGAGTATTTGGCAGGATGGCTCGCTAGGAAGGAAAAAATACGAAAGCAATTTCCACATATTGGTCAACACACGTACAAAGAAACAGAACCTTCATCATCTTGGGTGTCCAGTTTATCATACGGGGGTTTGTACAAACCATCACAGGAATGGCTAATCCAAGCTAGAGAACTAGAAGTTGGTTTCAAAGATTTCCATAAGGATCAGTTCAATGGTAGGAAAAATATTATAACTAGAAATTGTAAAGATAATCCAACTATTCCTTACGATCTAGTCTACTCATTTGTAAAACAAAGAACATTTATTCGTATCAAATTTTTAAATAAAAAAATTAATGCTAGTAAGCATATAAAACGTAGGGCTAATCAAAGTCTTAAAGAAAATGTTTACATAAAAATTATAAAAATTAAATAATAATTAAAAATTATTTCCCCTTAAACGAGATATTTTAATTCGAACTTTGTGTTTTTCAAACTCCTTGAAATCTTTTTTTAGCTTCTAAAGTTTACACAACGCATTACCAGTGCGTTCCGCGTGACGTCATACCGCAACTTAACACACTCTCAGCGTCGCAGTACACAACCTTTGTAATAAGAGAGACTTTGGTCGTATGGTACTTTGGAAAAAATTTTGGATTTAGTCACGTTTCTGCATTAACTTTTTTTTTTTTTGTTTTTCAAACAATGCTTTGTTTATGTTTTTGTTTTATATATTTTGAATCTTTCTGGTTTGGATTAAATTCAATTTTGTTCTTATTAACTTCAAATAATTATTATATTTCCATGTTGAAAAGTGATTACGTTTATGTCATACAAATTATTTAAACTTGAACTTGTGATAACATGTAAGTTCTATTACAACAAATTAAAATTAGTTTTAGTAAAAATGTTGTTTTTATTGTCAATCTCGAATAACACATATCAAAATAACTGAAAATTGTTTATTTCAATTATAAAATTAATATTTTAAATGGTTTTTTTTTCTCTCCTGGAAAATTGATTTTTTTCAGATACGGGGTATCATTGTTTAGCCGACGATATATTTTTGTTTTCATTACTTTTGTAGACAACAACATACAATGCACTTAAAGCACTGCGAGGGTGTTTGTGCGAGAACTTGCCAACATTTGTGCTATATTATAAAACTAAAAATCAATTAAAAACAGATAGTCTGTAACAAAAAACAATTGTATGTTGTGTTCTGAAGCGCGGAAGCGACTTCTTAGAAGCGACTTCGCGCGAGCAACTTCCCGGAAGCGACTGCGCCGAAGTGACCCAATGGTGTAGCTCTGTTTATCATTCCATTCCTTCATATGTGAATTAAGTAAAAAACATTCTCATATACTTTGCATAAAAATCATTGGTACAAATTATTATGTAGACTTTATGTTATAAGTAAGTATTAACGTAATGCTTTTTGTTGACGAATATAAATAACGTTGACAATTCATAACTGAATAATAGAATCTTTTCTTGATTTCCTTTAGATAAAACGATAGTCTACGAGTTGCTATTTAATCGAAGCAACATTGCACTACATTGCGCAACTACTTTTTAATTTTTAATAACTCTAGGTAAGTGTAAATTATAAAAGGGGACTCCAAAGTTTGTAATGAAAACATATCTGATATTATCGAAATGTTTAATAGTCTTATTCATAAATATTTGTAATATTGTTATTTGAAATAACTCTTAACCGGTGATGCCGGTCTGTGAGATCGCTATTAAAAATTGTTTTTCTTATAACTCAATGAGTGATCAAGATATCAACTTTATTGACTAGAAGTTTTATCAACTCGATATGTCGAAACATGAGCAACAATCTTACCTTATGAACAAATTAAGACTATGAGCCATTTCACCATTATGTTTTGTAAGCTATTTATGGAAATAATAACTAATTTTTTATACAAAATAATAATATATCACATCTTTTTTTTAGAACTTGCAAATTTTCCCTGGGTGAAGCATGAGTGATATACGACAGTTTTTCTATAAAAAACGCAAGATTTACGATGCTACTGCTAGCAACACCTGTACTCTAACAAATCCAGACATCAATATAGAATCTCTTCCTGGTACTAGCACAGATTCCAGTTCAAGAGTCAGTGCAGATAAGAGCTCACGTACAATACCGTTCGAAGCGCAATCGCCAACAAATGAAACTTTCAATCATCTGGACATTGGACTGTATTTGGGTAACTGCCACATTGATGATAATCTTCGATTAAAGTTGCTAAAAGAGCCATGGTCACCTAATCAAACGTACAACTTCAAGAACGACATGATGCTCAACGCTAAACGAGGTTTTAGATTAGAATGGCTCAAAATGTACCCCTGGTTGGCTTACTCATCCAAAGCCAAAGGACCTCTGTGCAGATTATGCATCTTGTTTTCATCTTCTGTTCAGCGCGGTGTTCAAGGACAATTTATCATTTCACCTTGCCTGAAATATCATAAGTTTAATGAAGCTGCGAAATCTCATGAAACATGCCGGTGTCACCTGAATGCACTATATGATTCGAGGAATTTTGAGGAAATTGCAAGTGGACAGCAACTCAGCGTTCATCAAATTTTGGATTCAAATTATTACAAATCAATTGAAGAGAATAAGGTTAAGCTTCTATCAATTGTGTCTACAATTCTCTTCATCGCCGAACATGAGCTACCGTTACGAGGAAAATATGATGAAGGTTCAGTTTTCAGAAATATGTTGAATTTCCGTGTGGAATCTGGAGATGAAGTTTTAAAGAAACATTTGGAATCAGGGGCAAAAAATGCTCTGTATACATCGCACCAAATACAAAATGAGCTGATTGAATCTTGTGCGGAAGTGCTTAAAGAGAATATACTCGACTCTGTGAGACGCGCTTCGGTTTTTTCTGTGTTAGCTGATGAGACTGTAGACATGAGCGGAGTAGAGCAGTTGTCTATAGGTGTTCGCTATTTGCAACTTGAAGAGGCCAAAGAACCAAAAATACGTGAAGAGTTACTCGGTTATACACCGATGGAAAAGTTGGACGCTTTGACCATTTCAGAAACTATCATCAAATTTCTGAAGAACTGTAATTTGGAGTTGGCACGGCTTGTTGGTCAGGGATACGATGGTTGTTCTGCAATGGCTGGTAAGGAAGGTGGAGTACCACGTCTAATCAACGAAAAATATACAATAGCAATTTTTTTCCACTGTGCTAGTCACGTTTTGAAACATGTAATTAATTACCTGAACAAGGTACAAGAAGTGCGGAACACCATTGGGACAACGAGAGAAATTATTAAATTCTTCAGAGAAAGCACACCGCGGCGAGGCTTGATTCCAAATATCCCACTATTCTGCGAAACACGATGGTCAGCTAAATATAAAAGCATTCGGATATTTAGTAACAACTTTCCAGCTATTGTGCAAGCGCTAGAGGAACTAGCGGGGGAATCCATCAATACAGATACAAGAACCAAAGCTCATTTGCTTCTCACAGCTGCCACAACTCCAACGTACATCGTGACGCTGATGGTGATATGTGCATACTCTGCGAAATTGGAACCTGTGTGAAAACAGTTACAGCAAGTCAACATGGATATCAAAGAGATCTACAACCATGTCATCAAATTGACAGATGTGCTTCAATGTCATCGAGATGATGCTTCGTCGAAATTTTCTGTTCTTTTCGAAAAGGCGCAACAAATTGGCGAAGACCTCAACATAGAAATAAAACAACCTCGACTGACTGGAAGGCAAGTTAATAGATGAAATCATCCTTCGGAAAACGCCGAAGAATTTTTCAGGAGATCTATTTTCATCCCTTATTTGGACTCTATAATTTCTTCTCTGAAGGCGCGCTTTTCATCAACGCAAGAGAAAGCATTTTCCCTCTTGCAACTTCACTCAGATGCAATGAAGAAATGAGACAAAGCGTCATTTTTGACTGTTGTGGAGAATACACACAATTTATACGGTGATATTTTGCCGAATTTCCGTGCCGACGCCACTACGTGGTATGAGATGTGGAAAAATGAAGGATCATCGATGAAACCAGCTACATGGACTTATTTGGCGAAGCTGCAACGTTCTATCCAGCTGTGGCCGAAGCAGTCAAAATTGGCTTGACTCTTCCAACTACGACGTGCAGCATCGAAAGGTCATTCAGTACGTTAAGACGAGTGAAAACTTGGAACAGATCTACAATGACTGACGAGAGGCTCAGTGGTTTGCGCATGATAAGCGTCCACAAAGAAAGAATTAAAGAGGATCCAGAATTCATCGATAAAGTTATCAACAAGTTTGGCCAGCAGCCTAGTCGACTCCCGTTTTTGTTATAATTATAATAATCGATATATTCTCGTCAAATAATTTTAAAAAGTAATAACCGTAAAATAAAAAAATATTTATTACATAAAAATACTTAAATGTTATTTTTCCATACATTTTTTTCAAACCCAGGGGGGCGCAAGTACACCTGGCGCCCTTGCCTTCAAGCAAAAATTAGATAAGGCCTCACCACAACAGGCTCGTCAACTCGATTTTATAGCCCAATTTAGCACAGAAACTATACACATAGCCGGCGCTGACAATATTGTTGCCGACGCACTTTAATGGGTAAATGAAATCAATATGGCGTCTACAGTCTCGGCAGAGGAGTTCCAACAAGAACAAGCTAGCGACGAAGAATTAAAGCCACTTACTTCAACAACAAACGGCGTTGAAGTTACAAAAACTTAAAACCAGTGACTTGGTAGAACTGTACTGTGATATTTGAACAGGATACATTCGACCCTATGTTCCTTTCAAGCAGTACACGGATTGTCTCATTCGAACAGCAAAGCGACCCTAGAACAGTTACAGCAAAAGTTCATCTGTCCAGGAATGCAAAAAGAAGCCAAACTTTGGGCCAAACACTGCATACTGACACGTTCTAAATTACATCGCCATAACAAAACTCTTCCGTCAAACATTCCAGTGTCTAGTCAACGATTTGCTCACGTCCATCTTGATATAGTAGTTATGCCATTGAATATAAACAAGTCTAAATATATCTCTATATATGTATATGTACATTAAATAGCAGTACACAAATTGTAAAGGAGAAGTCTGACCCTGAACATTTGTATTTACCGCTAAGTATTGCTTATTGATTGAGTATAATTTTCTGACTAGATCAGTCTATTCTTTCGTCTCCGGCGGTGTACAGATGCGTCATGGTCCGACGGCTTCATCGCCTGCCGTAATCCGGTTAAATTGTTAGGTATAAGGATTTTCTGAGTGACTAGAATAAGTGCTTAAATTATAAAGAAATGAGTAACCTAAATTAAACATTTGTGTAATAAACATTAATATGATTTTACTCGGTTTTTTTTTTTATAGTTTAACTAAAAGGAAAAAAACACAATAGTGGCGACGAGGATAAAACTGTTAAAAAAAAATTCTTCAAGGTGAAATAGTGGACAAAAGAGCACGTGAGTGGGAAAAAATTTTTAATGTCGGAGGATGAAAAGAAAATTTATTTGTCAAAAAAAAAATATGGGTTTCGATCAATATACTATACCCGGGAACAATTTCAAAGTGTGGGAAAAACGGCTTCGGCAGTTTTTATTGCGTGAGAAAATTGGAGAAGCTGAAAAAAACATGTGGTTGATAACGGTCGTAGGGGCAGAACCGTCCGAAGTGTTAATAAATTTAACAAGCCCAAAAGAGCCGGAAAATGTGGAATTCGAGGAGCTTATGAGAATTTTAGCGAATCATTATGGACCTAAAACAAACGAACGTTCGGAACGCTTTAAGTTTTACAAAGTGGTTCAAGAGAGTGGAGAAACTATTAGTGAATTCATAGTGCGTTTCAAAATGCTATCACAAACATGTGAGTTTAAAGCTTTTCTGGACGAAGCTTTATCAGACAAATTAATAACGGGTTTAAGAAATGAAAAAATACAACAGGCGCTCTTAAATAAAGGCAACGATACATTTGACAAGTATTGTGAAGTAGCACTGAACATGGAATTATCGGAACAGTCAATGCAGCGCATGAAGTAGGCAACGCAATCCGTAATAGGAGCCATAAATAAGAAGTCGGAATGTCTACCGCCTAGAAGAAGACCAGAACGAGATCGGGAAGCAAATAAAAAGTTTCTAAGGGGTCGCAGTAAACAGCGAGGGAATTTCAATAGTCATAGTGGTCAACGTTATCGGAGCAGCAGTCAGGCAGGAGAATTTAGGAGTAAGAGTAACGTTCGAGGAAGCTGCAGACGCTGTGACAGACAACACCATGAAGAAACGTGCCCAGCAAAAAATTGGACTTGTTTTCGGTGTGGAAAAGAAGGACATTCTAGTAGAGTTGGTCCGCCACAGCAACTGGGTAGTATCCATGCCATTGGGATTTTAGTAGAGCCATGGAAATAGACGTCGAAATAGGTGGAAAACTGATGTCAGTAGAGATGGACACTGGTGCAGCAGTAACGGTGATGAACGAAGGAGAGTATCGATTCAATTTTTGAAAATATCATTTAAGTGAGTCTAATCATAGTTTAACTCATGTTTTAGGTGGAGAAATTGTGAAAATAGGGACACTAAAGGACATCGAAGTGCGACTTGGAGACTGCCGGAAGGACTTGGATATTGTCATATTGAAAGGAAACAGTCACCCTAGGAAAGTATTGATGGGAAGGACATGGCTGGATTCCTTGTTCCCGCAATGGAGGGACAATCTCGTAAAAAATCAGAAGATGTCTATAGCGAGAGTAAATGATATACACGGTGAAATTGTGAGTAAATATTCCTCTGTATTAAATCAAAAGGGCGACCATTCGATAAATGGGTTTTGCGCGGATATTGTGTTAAAAGAAGAAGCCAATGCAAATATTCTGATCCCAGTAAAGAAGAGTAGATGGGCTAGTCCGACTGTGATAGTACCTAAACCAAATAATAAAATACGTATTTGTGTAGATTTTAAAGTTACCTTAAAGAAAGTCATAGAAGCAGAGCATTATCGTCTGCCGAAAATAGATGATATTTTCGCGAGTTTGGCAAATTGTTCGGTTTTTTTACCCACCCATAAAGGTTTATTCGGGTTTACACGATTGCCCTTTGGACTATCCAGTGCTCCGTCGATTTTTGAGTCCATTATGGACCAAATAGTATGTAACCTGCCAAAAGTTTTTTTTGCTATTTAGATGATATTCTGATAGGTGCTGCGACTAAAAACGAGTGTAAGATAAATTATTCCAGGTCCTTGAAAGGTTGCAAAAATATAACGTATGCATAAATTTCGAAAAATGCAAGTTTTTTCAATCCGAAATAACGTATTTGGGACACGTTTTGTCCTACAATCAAATTAAACCAAATCCGGAAAAAATTAGGGCTATTTTGGATGCTCCTGCTCCGAAAGATGTACAGCAGCTTCAGTCATATCTAGGGCTTATAAATTTTTATAAAAAATTTGTCCCTCAGTTGTCGTCTGAATTGCATATTCTCTACAGATTGTTGCAACATAATTCAAAATTTCAATGGTCCTACCAGCGTCAACAAATTTTTGAAAAAAGCAAGCAACTTATAGTCAGTAACCAAGTCTTAACATTGTATGATCCTAACAAACCGATAGTTATTTCCACAGACGCTAGTCCGTATGGAGTAGGAGCCTTTTTGTCAAATGTAGTCAACGATACACTGAAACCAGTGTTCTACGTGTCCTCTTCTCTCTCTAACGCTGAGAGAAACTACTCCCAATTACATCGGGAGGCCTTGGCGATTATTTTCGACCTCCGGAACTCCGTCAGTAGTAGCCGCGAGGTTGCAACGGTGGTCGATACAGTTATCAATGTATGACTACGAAGTTTGTTATCGCCGTGGTAAAGAAAATGTGGAGGCAGACTTTTATCTAGATTACCTTTAGAATCAGCCATGGAGGTAAATCAGATAGGTGTATTTCATTTTAAGTCCGAAAAGGTAATCGACTTAGAGCAGGTCAAAACAGAAACGGAAAAATGTCCAGTGTTATCTAAAGTATAAACTTCACCTGCATTTTACTTCATGTTATTGAGTCGATTCTGTGATTCACATGATTCGAAAGAAAAGTTTCACCTGGAACAAGTGGAACTGAAACTGTCAATCGTTATAAAAATGAAAATTTCAATCGTTATAAAAATAAAATAGTTGTATTTTTGGAGTAATTTGTTAAAAGATCAATAGTTTTAACATGGCATGTGAAGAATTGTGGTTGAGCAGTAGTAATAGTGATAATGATAGCAGTGATGACTTGGAAATAATATCCTAACGACGTCTCCATATAAGAGACAAAACATTTACAGTTCATATTACTTATACGAATAGCAGTTTACCTTCTGCCATTCGGTATCTTTCCTAGTTGGGGGCCCCAGACTTTTTAAGCGCACTGTAATCTCTTTCCATATTTCCGCGTATCGCTCTTTGGCCATAAAATTTTCGGAATACTTCTGCTCTTTTGCTACATGTTTGTGCTTTTCCATTTCACCCAAAAGAACATCACAACATCAAACGAACGTATTCACCTCAGGCGATTGCCAGAATAGTACTTTTGGAATGTGAACATTTTTTCACGTGAAACGAATTGGAGAATAAGCCCCATGATTTTACTCGGGATGTTTTTTTTTATAGTTTAACTAAAAGGAAAAAAAAACATAATATGCCAGAGTTGCCAGAGGTCCAAGATTTCAGATATTGCATTATGTTGATTAATAGGTTTTCACGGTGGCCAGAGGCAGTGCCTTTAAGGGGGGACAACACCTTGAATAGGCACGATTTTACGTTAAATTGAAAGTTCAATATTGTAAACAATACTTTTTAAAAACAAATGAAACTTTTTTTATTTATTAAAACAACTATTAAACTTTACTTTTACACGTCAACAAAGTCGAAAAAGTTTTAACAAACTTTATTTTTTTCTCAAATCCTCGCACATGCACCTTTTCGCTGGCTGCACATACTACGGGGACCTGATACAATAAAAATGGATTCCAATTAAAGCAAGTTAATCTTAAATACATTGTCTACGACCTAGTGAGTAGTAAGGCTATGGGGATTCTGGCCCACTTTCTTATGGGATTTAACATAGGGGTCAAAAATTACTTTTCCGCCATTTTGAAAGCTTTATTTGTACGTGGACGAACAGGGAAAGCTCTTTATGTACGTGGACGAACAGGGAAAGCTCTTTATGTACGTGGACGAGCTCTTTATGTACGTGTATGAGGTGTTTTAGGTTTGTGTCTTGGATAAGGTGGCTGGGAGGTGGTGGGTGGAGATGGGTGAAAGCTTTATTTGTGTGTAGATAAGCAGAGAAAGCTCATTTTGAAAGTTTTATTTGTACGTGGACGAACAGGGAAAGCTCTGGGTGGGGGCTTTGATGGTGTGAATTGCACCTGGAGTGTTTTGAAAGCTTTATTTGTACGTAGACGAGCAGGGAAAGCTCTGGGTGGGAGCTTGGGGGGGGGATCTCGGGTTAAACTTCGATGTGTGTGTGTGTGTGTGTGTGTGCGAGGTCCGTGCTGGGAGGGGCTGTTAGTGGAATTAAACTAAGCTGTGTGGGGATTTGAACTTTGGTTTCGAGATGATTTTTCTAGTATTAATTCTAGTAGCAACTTGTGCTTTGGGATGAGCTTGGATTCTGGGGCAAAATATACATATAATTCGGTGAAGAACTGGACTTTCAAGTACCACTAAGAATTAAATTAAGCTTTAGCTGAGATCCCGCATTGGGTATATCACCTCAAATCGCAGATATTACAACAACCGCAACTTGAAATTACTAAGTGACAAAAAAAGCCATACCTGAAAAAGATATTACATAGTTTTAGGAGCAAACAAATTCAGCATATTTTTCAAGTATTAATTCTGGTAGCAACTTAGGCTATGGAAAGAGCTTGGATTCTAGAGCAAAATATACATATAATTCAGTGAAGAACTGGACTTTCAAGTAACACTAAGCTTTAGCTGAGATCCAGCATTGGGTCTGGACAACAACCCGGTGCGATCTGTAAGCTAAGATCTGGATTGCAACCATATGTCATTATTACCTTCCAAAGAATTCTTAATGAAAATACTCACCTCAAGTCGCAGATATTACAGCAATCGCAACTTACTAAGTGCCAAGAAAATCATATCTGAAAAAGATATTTCCATAACAACAACAACAACAATACAGCTAAGACTCCCATTCACACTTATGATTTAATTATTATTATCCTGAACATACTGGATATATATTATATTTTTAAAGAATAAAATTGAACACTTTAAGGTAAAATACCCTTCACAAACCACAAATATTACAAACACTAGGAAGTAGCAAAAAGCCACCACAAAAATACTTCACATAAACTCGGTCACATACTAAAAACAATGAAGATTCCCTTATACCATAATTATTCGATCCTGAACGTATTGGATAAATTCTATTATTTAAACTGATCACCTTAAGTGCTAATTAGACCCAAGCCAACTGCTGAAATAATTAACTAAGTTAGGGTATTAAAAAGAATTGTTGTAGTTGTAATAGCTACAAATAAAAAACTATTAATTAGAACACATATTATTTTGCTTTTTATTCTGATAAATCGTACAATTATTTATTTCAGACACAGCACAGTATTATTATTATTCACCTGGAAATTTCCTTTTCTTGTTGTTAAGATTGTAAAAATTAGGGATTTCGCTTGAATTATCAGCATAAAAACTATAATTAACTGGGGCGGCATCAATTTGTGCAAACTTTAATATATATGTCCTCCCCTGCGGTCCAGAATTGATTACGTGGAAATTTCCTTTCTTGTTGATGTCTTGTAAGGCTGCATCAGAAAGTGAACTGTACCTGGCTGGTAGCAAAAGCTGATGCTCCTCTAACTCGAGATGAATCCGAACACCATACACCGTTTCAAGCCTGCTTGCAGATTTTATTTTATATGGGGTTCCAAATTCCATGTCGGACATCCTTAAGTATGGCGAGTATTCCGAGCTTTTGAGTTCTGTTGTTGTATCCATGTTGCTGCGGCTGATGATGTTGATCTCCAGGTGGTTGGGGGTTGAACTGCTAGCGTTCTCCTTCGCAGTTCTCATTATATACCCTAAATCTAGAAACATGATTGAACTTGTCCATGAGTCCATAGATGCACCTGTCTAAACAACTTTGGGGCGGAAGTTTTCATGAATTCCAAGTACAGGGATGCACCTGTGTAAACAACTTTTGGGGGTTAAGGAATTTGCCACGTCAGCAGTTTTGCACCTGCGTAAGAAAGCTGGAGACCGGAAGTTGGTAAATTGAATTCCATGCACCTGTGTAAACAACTTTTGGGGTTCTAGGAATTTGTCACATCATCATCATCATCAATTCTACATCTCATCATCTGATGAAATTCCATCTAATACAGCCGGATACCGGAAGTTGGTAAATTTTGTACTTGTCCGTGACTTCCATGCACCTGTGTAAACAACACTTAGGGTTAGGAATTTGCTACATAGGCAGATTCGCCGCTGCGCAAAGTGTTATTATTACAAAGGTGTGTGGTTTATTTATTAAAAAAATAAAAGCAGCATGCAGGGCTGAAAAGCGAAATGGGACCAAACAACACTATCAAAATTGTATTGCGCAACTAAGATGCTTACAAGTATTGTTGAAAGCTGGCAGCAGCCACCATGGAGCAGGTGTGCAGGAAGGAGGAAGAACTGAAAAAAGAAGTGCTCGTGTACGCTGGGAAGAGCTGCATAATGCGTTTGCATTACGAATCAGGACAGGTGTCATCATCAATATAAAGCACATCGAAGTGAAGCAATTTTTAAAGGATGGTTATGCTTTGTTTGAGCGGCGTGTTAAGAACATCTTAAAGAAGCATAATTTCATCAAGGCGTCAACGACTTTAAGCTGCGAGTATGTTAAGCATGGTGTTAATGATGGTGATGTGATAAGTGATATAAAATACTTTCACACCAAAACTACACCCATTGGGAGCACCGATGATATGGAACAGTGGTTTTTGAAAAACGTGCAGGATGATCTATTGACCCAGGTTGAGGAGTTCCAAGAGAAAGATAGCGGCTGGGCCTTACATACCATAGTGAACTTAATGGTGCACATAAACAAATACGAGCCATTAAGAGGATCTGGTCTCTGCTTTGTATCCAGTAGAGTATAGGGATCACGCATATAGAACATCAAAGTACCCGCACTACAACAATGTGCTAAACTTGAGCGGGATTACTTTTCCAGTTACACTAAACCAAATAAAAACATTCGAAGAAAACAACGGATTATCAATTAATGTTTTCATACTGGAAAAGGAAAAGATGAGCGAATACACGACTGTTCCAGCTTACTTAACGAAGAATAAATTGGATAAACATATCAATCTGCTAATGATAAAGTCAAATTATGACTGCAGTGAGGACGATGATGATGATAGTGATATTGTTTATCATTTCTGCTGGATTAAAGACTTATCACGTTTGGTGAGCAGGCAGACATCTAAAAAGGAACACAAAAAATATATCTGTGATAGATGTTTATTTTATTTTAATACTGAAGAAAAGCTCGCAGCGCACGTGCCTGAGTGTGAAAAGGTGAATGACAGTAAAGTTGCTTTTCATAAGGAGAAATTTATCACTTTTAAAAATTATAATTACAAGAATCCGATACCATTTACAGTATATGCAGATTTGGAGTCCATATTGATACCTGTTACCGATGCTGGTAGTAATGGTGATAAGACAAGGAAAATTCAAGAACATGAATTGGATTATATTTTCACTGCTATTACGATGAATCTCTATCATTTTACCGATCGAATCGTGGAAAAACGTGTCTTCAGTGGTTTACATTGCAGCTTCAGGAGATCGCAAATATAGCCGAAGAGCAAATAAAGGATATAAAACCATTAGCATCGTTATCAGCGCAGGAAAAGTACATTCAATTAAACCAACCATGCTGCCATATATGCGAGAAACCCTTTGCGCTTGGTGAAACCAGAGTGAGGGATCATTGGCACCTCACAGGCGAATATCGTGGATCAGCACACAACAGCTGCAACATCAATTATAATGATTGTCGCAACATCCCAGTCATTTTCCACAATTTATCAGGATATGATGCGCATTTCATAATCAACATTAACCATACCAGGAAAAGTGGATCTTTTACCGTTGAACAAAGAGCGGTACATTTCATTTACCAAACACATTGAAAATAGCTACATCAAGCTGAGATTCATCGACTCTTATAGATTTATGGATGAATCTTTGGATAAACTAGCCGGACTGCTGCCTAAGGAAAAATTAAAAATAACAAAAGCTCAATGGCAAGACCTGGATGATGAAAGCTTCAACCTTCTCACGCGCAAAGGAGTTTTTCCATATGACTTCATCGATGGTTGGGATAAATTGGAGTGTAATAGTTTACCTAGCGTGGAGCATTTTTATAATAAAATTATTGATGAGCCGATAACTGTAAAAGATTATGAACATGCGCAAAAAGTGTGGGAAAAATTTAACATTAAAAGCCTGGGAGAGTATTCAGATTTGTATTTAAAAACAGATGTTCTTCTGCTGGCGGTTATTTTTACAAATTTTAGAGCTATGGGACTGGAGACTTACAAACTTGACCCTGCACACGTCTTCACACTGCCTGGATATACATGGGCAGCGATGCTGTATTACACGGGAGTGCGCTTAGAAAGGATAATGGATGTTGACATGCTTTTATTTATTGAAAAATCTTGCCGAGGTGGAATTAGACAATGCTGCTGCAGATATAGTGAAGCCAACAATAAATATATGAAAAACTTTAAACCGGATGAAGAAACTAAATATCTGATGTACTATGACGTGAATAATTTATATGAATGGGCCATGTCGCAATCACTTCCAATCGGAAACTTTAAATGGATTGATAATGTTGATGTTATGAGTGTTGATGATAATTCACCGATCGGCTATATGTTGGAGGTAGATCTTGAATACCCGCAGGAGCTGCATAATTTGCATAAAGATTTTCCATTTTGCCCCACTCATTCAGCACCACCAGGATCAAAACAAGGCAAACTTTTAACCACTTTACACACCAAAGAAAAATATGTTATACATTACCGCAACCTAAAACAATGTTTATCACATGGACTAATACTCAAGAAAATTCATCGCATTCTGCAGTTCGATCAATCACCATGGCTTAAACCATATGTGGACTTAAATACAGATAAAAGGAAACAATCCAAAAATGCCAACGAGAAGAACCAATATAAGAAAATAATTAATGCTGTTTTCGGAAAAACTATGGAAAATGTGCGAAAATATTCAAACATAAAACTATGTACAAAGTGGGAGGGGCGGTATGGTGCTAGAAACCTCATTGCAGCACCGAATTTCCATAGTCGCGCAATTTTCAATGAAAATTTAGTAGCAGTTGAATTACGAAAGCTGGTAGTTAAATTCGATAAACCATTATACATTGGTATGGCGATTCTCGATATTTCTAAAATAGCACTGTACGAATTCCATTATGACTTTATGCTAAAAGAGTTGGATGCTGATAAATGCAAAATAATGTACATGGATACGGATTCATTAGTATATGAAATAAAAAATGTTGACATATACGATATTATGAAGAAAAACATAGATAAATTTGATACTAGTGATTATCCTATGACCAACCAGTTTAATATGCCGCAAGCAAATAAAAAAGTTCCTGGATTGATGAAAGATGAATTAAGTGGCCGAATAATGACATTGTTTGTAGGCTTAAGGTCTAAAATGTACTCCCTTGAAATAGATGGTGTTGATGAAGTGAAGAAAGCAAAAGGGGTAAAGAAGAACGTTGTGGTGAAAACTTTGCAGATTAGCGACTATATTGAATGTTTGCAAAATTCAAAAAGCAAGATAGCTGAGCAAAAAAGCATTCGTTCATATAGTCATAAAGTGTACACTTTAAACCAAGCTAAGATCGCTTTAAACCCACAGGATGATAAACGCTGCATTATGGACAACGGGATCGACACTCTACCATGGGGACATTTTTCAGTGCAGCAGCAGCAGCAAGAAGACATGGATGTAGAATAAAACTCACACAAGTGCAATATGTAAATAGTATGAATAAAAGAATAATTATAACTTTTTATAAAAAATTTGTTTTATTTAAAAATTCCCTTATTACAAAAACATTTTTCAGAGCACATCGGCCTTCGTGTATTATGCAGGATAAGAAGCCATTTGTTGTTGTTGTTGTTGTTGATAGTTTGGGGCATCCCTCTTCTTCTACATCATATATGGTTAGCTCCTCTCCAAATAATTCCTGAATCCATTGTTTCTTTCCAGCTCTTTTAACATAGATTATTTTATCATGCAACAGATCTCCAACTGAATATAGTGTGCGGTAGGGAATGTATCCATCACCCCATCTGAATCCATGGTGATTTTGTCTCAGCCACTCAACTTGTTTCTTTTCGGACCGAGTTAGATGTTTATGTGGGAATGGTGGTTGGAATATGTAGTGCTGCATTTGATTTTCACAATTTAAAAGGGCCAATTCTTTGAAAATAAATTGATTGTTTTGTAATTTGAATCCTTGAATGTCGATGATAATGGTATCCATTTCAAGCAATTTTCCTGACTTCGTTGGTTAGAGGCGTATATTCCACTATTCGATCATGTAGCAATAAACAGTATGCTGTTGTGTTAGTGGGAACGTTTTCCGATGTTTTGAATTCCAACCTTATATCCACAGGACCTGTTTTAATGGTTTCGTTTTGCCGAGAGCAATCAATGACTACGATCGGAGCATCACGCATAAACTCTTCCCTTGAGAGTAATGGCTGCAACTGGCGTCCATAGTATGAAGTTTGGAATTTTATATACATATCATATAGGAGAGCGTATTTATGAGCATCAAATTTCAAGTTCAGATCATCATATGGGTATGATTCCGAATTCAAGTGCACTTTAACATCTGTCAGCTTGCAGTGGTCAAACTTACTGACATCCTTTGTTTTATCATTTTTACGATTTGTTTGGAGAGCTAGTATGACATATCGGGGCTTTTCCATCTGCGATGACGTTTTGACAGACCACGTGTGATGAGTTGTTGCTGGTAGCGTGGGGTACTCGTATATGTCCCAGCTCCTAAATGGCATTTGTATTTCACGACCGCTTTCAATGATTTTATATAAAGCAATTTTCTCATGATCGGCCACATTAACATGGGGAATGCGCCACTGAAGTTTCGAGATTGAGATGTTTACATCATCTGTCGGTGATATGACCGCATCTTCATCCATCCTGCTTCGTATTAATATGAGTTCATGTTTAGCGTTGGCAATAATTTTATTGTAATCTTCAGCAAAGCCCAGCAATGTTTTTAGAGGGATGCAGAAATTGAAGAATCCATGGGGGGATGTAATTGATTTATCTGGCGACCAACTAGCGTTGTATAACATGCGACTCTCATTTGGGTTTAATGATATGTAATTTTTTAGTGTTGTTGCTATTCCAAGATTTCGAGTTCTATCAATTTCTACACCATTGATTTCATAGCGAATTTCCTCAAAGAGAAACGCTATAGCATTATTTACTAGCCCTGCAGTGCTGGATATTGTTCCGTCAGGTTTAGTTACTGTTCCCTCAATGTATATGAAACTTTCAGCTGGGAGGATATACAGGTCTTGGTTTTGCACTGGAATGCGGGTTTCATCACTATTTTTAAATGAAGAGGCGAACGATGAGTAAGTGTGGTAGTCAATTTTTGTTATGCTATTATCATGGCTTGTGCCTTCAGTAATATCCAAGATGTTATTCATTGCTTCAAATTTAGTCCTATTGATTTTAGAAATTGTATATTATCAGCTCTCAGTTGACGTTTTGCTCGCTTCAAGGTTGTCGGTTGACTAATGTTTTCCGTGAAGTTTATCCTGTTTATATGCTTATTGCTATTGTTGCTGCCGTAGACTATCATTCTGTGGCTTTAAATGTAGTCTGATAGTTATCGTTTCACCTCGAAAATTTATTAAATCTCCGTCCTGATCAACTAGCTTTAGTGTGAGCGAACTAACACGTTTGACGTTCACCGGTAAATAGATCACATTCGCTGGAACCTCTACTATTTTATAGCCCGGTCCCACGGTTGGGGCAAATTCATGCAGCATATGCACCTGTTTATTGATGATGTATGAGCCTGATATGATGTTACATTCAACCCTCATAGTATTAATTTTTATAATATTGACGGGTAGATCTGATGTATGTAATATATTTGCTTCCAGTACACGTTTCCCAAATCCCAACAGCGGCGCGATAGATCGCTCTTTATCAAAATGTATAACTTCAGTTGCTTTTATTTCACTCTTCAAGGTATTATTGTTTGCCCTTATTAAGACTGTTGCCTTGCTGCTGCTGCTGCTCTTATTTAAGCTTTGCTGTACTGAAGCTGCTATATCATCAATCTCGTATGATTCAACAGGTATTTCGATACACGCATCTCCCACATGCATTAAGTTGTTGCTGTCATCAATATTCGGTATCGAATTGTATGTTTGAAAGTCAATTAATCCGCAAACGTAGTCTCCAGCTAATTCCAATGGGGGAAAGTATTCAGCGGTGAGAACCGATGCATTGCCAGTAAGAGAGAGTGTTATCGACATGGCTACTTGTTATGAAATGTCTATGTTTGCACTTGAAGGCCTTTATTTATACATTATGTAAGAATTCTAAGCATAAGTGTCCGCAAATCACTGAGTTGAAATTTTGATGAGCTGTATAGTTGTATGTGACTGCATCTCCCAAATAATTTACAACTTCCCGCGGTGGCTGCAGATTTCCAAAACTATCAAAGTAATTTATGATATCTCCATTCTTCTTATACGCTACCCCATGCGTTCCAGGTCCAGATGAAACATCTAGATTTATAATTCCGCTCTCATTTCTCCATGGTTTTTTAGGTAATTGATCGCGCATAAATACTCCTCTAAAGTGGGCTATATTCTGTGCATATTTACGCAGATCATTTTCATTGAGTGCTCTTTTGGGCAGCGACTTTATTAGTTTTTTGGTCGGGGGTTGAGAAAAAGTCCCAGTCCTTTCCTATATGGCTTTAGAAATAATCCTTGTCCATGTTTTCCTAGCGCTATAGCTTCCATTGTCTCATTATGACGTTTCGCTTCCTGAAGCTCCCGACGTGCGCCGCTTGCAGCGTTTACGGCTTTAGCTATGCCTGCTGCACCTCCAGATAGCGCTCCAACGGCTGAAAGACCTGCAAAAAGTGGAATGAGGAACGGTAAAACTCCACCTACTTTAGGCACTGGTATCACTCTAGGTGTAGTGTATGATTTTTTCTTCCCCTTAATAACATTCTTTGCAGCACTTAGAGCAATTTTAGTAGCTTCCAACAGATCTTTCGGCTTTTTCAGCTTTAACACTTTTCTAGCATTACGTACAGCTTCGCGGAATGATGGACGTAACGTATTCTTCTTCTTCTTCGAGCAGGTAATTTTTGCTTTGACACCCATTCCAACTTTTATTTTAGCTTTCATGGCGTTTGTTACTAATAGCGCGTTAGCACGTTCTGCAAAGCTAGCGTCTTTAGATGTTACTCGTTGCCAGGCTTTTTCTTCTAAAATATGGTCAGCTATATGTCGGTCGCTTAAGTCCTTATGATCTCGATATGCAATATCATGCTGTTTGCAGGCTGCGTCTAGTGGGTTGATACCAGGATCACCGCGAGCTAGTCTTTTAGCTAACTTTGTTCCTGGACCACAGTATTGATATCCCGGTAGATGAAGCTCAAGCGGTAACTTATTTATAACAGTGTTTAACAGTCCTCCCCCCCTTGGCAGCTTTTCGATGACTGATGCGTTTCTCGCTATGGTCAATCATTTTATAGCTGATAAAAATCTATAAAAGTACGGGTATTTATAGGGATTGTGTTAGTGTACAACATGAAGTTTATCAAGCAACAAGCATGTCTACCGGTTAGAAATACTGATGTGGAAATTACAAGTACATCAAAGAAGCATGGGGTGCTGCTACCAAACAGTATAAGAGGTATTATTGTTGGACCGTCGAATTGTGGCAAGACAAATGTTATGCTAAGTCTACTGGAGCATCCTAACGGTCTGAGATTCGAGAATATATACATTTACTCAAAGTCGCTAAGTCAGCCGAAATACGAGTATTTAGGAGAAGTTGTAGCTCACATATCAGGTTTGGGCTATTATACGTTTTCTAACAACCACGATGTTATACCACCGGAGGAAGCAAAGCCAAACTCAATTTTCATCTTTGATGATGTAGCCTGCGATAAACAAAATAATATTAGAGCCTACTTTTGTATGGGGAGGCATAACGACATTGACAGCTTTTACCTCTGTCAAACTTATACTCATATACCAAAGCATCTAATCCGAGATAATGCAAACTTTCTGATCATATTCAAACAAGATGATTTGAACCTGAAGCATGTATACAATGATCATGTGAATAGTGATATGGAATTCGCAAAGTTCAGAAAAGCGTGTGCAAACTGTTGGAAAGACAAATATGGATTCTTAGTAATTGATAAGGACAGCCCCATGGGCAAAGGTCGATATCGAAAAGGCTTTGATGCATTCATGAGCCTATGAAGGAGCCCACCTAATCAGCTGACCAGGTCTTTCAGCTCTGCCTGGCTGGTCTGTCTGGCTGGTTGGCTGGTCTGTCTTGCTGGTTGGCTGGTCTGTCTGGCTGGTTGGCTGGTCTGTCTGGCTGGTTGGCTGGTCAGTCTGGCTGGTCTGTCTGGCTGGTTGGCTGGTCTGTCTGGCTGGTTGGCTGGTCTGTCTGGCTGGTCTGTCTGGCTGGTTGGCTGGTCTGTCTGGCTGGTTAGCTGGTCTGTCTGGCTGGTTGGCTGGTCTGTCTGGCTGGTCTGTCTGGCTGGTTGGCTGGTCTGCTGGCTGGTTGGCTGGTCTGTCTGGCTGGTTGGCTGGTCTGTCTGGCTGGTCTGTCTGGCTGGTTGGCTGGTCTGTCTGGCTGGTTGGCTGGTCTGTCTGGCTGGTCTGTCTGGCTGGTTGGCTGGTCTGTCTGGCTGGTTGGCTGGTCTGTCTGGCTGGTTGGCTGGTCTGTCTGGCTGGTCTGTCTGGCTGGTTGGCTGGTCTGTCTGGCTGGTCTGTCTGGCTGGTTGGCTGGTCTGTCTGGCTGGTTGGCTGGTATGTCTGGCTGGTTGGCTGGTCTGCTGGCTGGTTGGCTGGTCTGTCTGGCTGGTTGGCTGGTCTGTCTGGCTGGTTGGCTGGTCTGTCTGGCTGGTTGGCTGGTCTGTCTGGCTGGTCTGTCTGGCAGGTTGGCTGATCTGTCTGGCTGGTCTGTCTGTCTGGCTGGTCTGTCTGGCTGGTCTGTCTAGCTGGTCTGTCTGTCTGGCTGGTCTGTCTGGCTGGTCTGTCTGGCTGATCTGTCTGGCTGGCTGGCTGGCTGGCTGGTCTGTCTGGTTGACTGACCTGTCAGGATCTATATAAATGCTTATTAGCATAGCTGTATATCATTGTAGCTGTAACCACCTGTGTAGCAACATGAATGAAAAATTGATGAAGGATATTATAAAGACTCGTGAGGCTATACGAAGAAAATATAAAGCTCTCAAGACTGGTAAAATTGAATCTGAAGCTCAATTAGAGGAAACATTTAAACCTATAACCAACACGCTGAAAAAGCTCACAACAACAGCAGCATCAGTGAAACTTGAACCAAAAGAAGAAGAAGATGAAATTAAGCAAGAGGGCAATGAAGAAGCATACACACCACCACCACGTAAATACTTAAAGCTAGAGCCACCGAGCATGAGTTATTCTGAGGATGATGATGATGATGATGATCAGTTTGTCACACCTACAAAAGAACCAAAATTAGAGTCTGCAGACCAGATACTAAACAAATATAAACAACTACTGGAAAATGATAGCACGAGAATTGATAAAACGTATGGAGCGTACTATAAGAACGACATGTGGAATATTGGTAATTCGAGATTAAAAGTTGATAAAGAATACTTTCTTATAGATGGCAAGCGGTACAAGATAACTGAAGGTCTAGCTGAATTAATTTTTATGAAAAAGCCTCGAGGCTACTCAAAAGAAGACTTGTCCAATTATCAAAAAATTGTAAATGATACATGCACCCACAGACGTGATTTGAAGGAAAACCAGTAAATAAAAGGAACAAATAGCTTCAAATATAGAAACATAATAAAAAAGTTGATTCACACTCCTCATACTGGAACGGGAATAATGCAAATTCCAAAGAAAAATATCGATTACATATATTGGGATGACCCCAATGAGCTAGTTGATAGGCTCCGAATATTGATAGCATCGCAGCAAGCTGGAAATAATAGCCATAGTAATGAAATAGTGTCAATCATTGAGGAGTTGCGGGAAGCTGACATTATAGTATAAATATTCCCACCCACATAGAACTATTAACATTTCGGAAATGAGCGTTGACAAGTTTGGTCGATCTTTTAAACGGCAAAAATTTAGAGCAGTGGGTGATCGCGGTCCACCTGGAATTCCTGGAAAAGACGGTCCTGCTGGACCAAAAGGAAACGGTTTCAATTTAACATCAGATGGTGACTATGATCTTACCTTGAAAAGAATCAAAAACCTAGGTGATCCAAAAGAAAATGCTGACGCTGCAACCAAAAACTATGTCGACGAAGAAATACGGGAAAGCATTGACAAAGCAGTAGAGAATCTAACGATGTTCATTTATCGCGAAATTGCGAATATCGAAAATTATATATTCTCACATATAATTAATAAGAAAGCTGAAAATGGTACCTTTGAGTAAGAGGCAAGTAGTAAATGAGCTCCACAGACCTGCTCGTCGAAATTTTACTAGGCGGAGAGTTATCATTAAAGGTCTGGATGATTTGTGGCAGGCTGACTTGGTGGAAATGGATGCATATAAACATGTGAATAAAGGATTCCGCTACTTACTGACTGTAATTGATGCATTTTCTAAATATGCCTGGGCTATGCCAATTAAAAGAAAAACCGGTCCAGAAGTCACAGAAGCGATGCAATCAATATTTAAAGATGGGCGCACACCTAACAATTTGCAAACGGATGATGGTAAGGAATTCTACAACTCTCACTTTCAAAAACTAATGAGCAAATATAAAATCAACCACTACTCAACATATACATCGCTTAAGGCATCAATAGTGGAAAGATTCAACCGAACTTTAAAGAGCATGATGTGGAAGGAATTTAGCATGAATGGATCCTACAAATGGATTTCTATGATGCAAAAACTGCTATCACAATACAATGCAAAAAAACATCGAACAATTAAAATGCGTCCCTGTGATGTTAATAGGACAAATGAAAAGCTACTTCTTGCTACAGCCTATAATCACATCAAAATTGCCCCTTCACCTGCATATAAAATAGGAGACCGCGTCCGCATAAGCAAATATAAACATCTATTTGAAAAAGGCTACACACCAAACTGGACAACTGAAATCTTTAAAATCTCCAAGGTTCAACTGACTAATCCACCGACATATCAACTTGAGGACTACCAGGGTAATCCCATTAAAGGAGGATTCTATGAAAAGGAATTGCAGAAAGTTAAACACTCAGATCTCTACCTTGTTGAAAAAATATTGAAAAAGAGTGGTGATAAAGTTTATGTTAAATGGCTGGGGTTCTCACGAGAACACAATTCTTGGATAAATGCTAATGATGTATTATAAATTAAATAAAAAGACATTTTTTTATAGCAAATTTGTTTTATTTTCAAATCTTGTGCTATATATTTTTTCACGATGATGTTGGTTTAATATAGACTCTAGGATTTTACTTGTATTGATGATTCTCTGTTGAAATCTGTTAAAAATATATCCAGCATGTTCAGGATAATAATAATAATTACATCATAAGTGTGAATGGGAGTCTTAGCTGTATTGTTGTTGTTGTTGTTATCGGAAATATCTTTTTCAGATATGATTTTCTTGCCCACTTAGTAAGTTGCGATTGCTGTACCTAATATCTGCTACTTGAGGTGAGTATTTTCATTAAGAATTCTTTGGAAGGTAATAATGACATATGGTTGCAATCCAGATCTTAGCTTACAGATCGCACCGGGTTGTTGTCCAGACCCAATGCTGGATCTCAGCTAAAGCTTAGTGTTACTTGAAAGTCCAGTTCTTCACTGAATTATATGTATATTTTGCTCTAGAATCCAAGCTCATTCCATAGCCTAAGTTGCTACCAGAATTAATACTTGAAAAATATGCTGAATTTGTTTGCTCCTAAAACTATGTAATATCTTTTTCAGGTATGGCTTTTTTTGTCACTTAGTAATTTCAAGTTGCGGTTGTTGTAATATCTGCGATTTGAGGTGATATACCCAATGCGGGATCTCAGCTAAAGCTTAATTTAATTCTTAGTGGTACTTGAAAGTCCAGTTCTTCACCGAATTATATGTATATTTTGCCCCAGAATCCAAGCTCATCCCAAAGCACAAGTTGCTACTAGAATTAATACTAGAAAAATCATCTCGAAACCAAAGTTCAAATCCCCACACAGCTTAGTTTAATTCCACTAACAGCCCCTCCCAGCACGGACCTCGCACACACACACACACACACATCGAAGTTTAACCCGAGATCCCCCCCCCAAGCTCCCACCCAGAGCTTTCCCCGCTCGTCTACGTACAAATAAAGCTTTCAAAACACTCCAGGTGCAATTCACACCATCAAAGCTCCCACCCAGAGCTTTCCCTGTTCGTCCACGTACAAATAAAACTTTCAAAATGAGCTTTCTCTGCTTATCTACACACAAATAAAGCTTTCACCCATCTCCACCCACCACCTCCCAGCCACCTTATCCAAGACACAAACCTAAAACACCTCATACACGTACATAAAGAGCTTTCCCTGTTCGTCCACGTACATAAAGAGCTTTCCCTGTTCGCCCACGTACATAAAGAGCTTTCCCTGTTCGTCCACGTACAAATAAAGCTTTCAAAATGGCGGAAAAGTAATTTTTGACCCCTATGTTAAATCCCATAAGAAAGTGGGCCAGAATCCCCATAGCCTTACTACTCTAGTGTAGCCGATTTTTATTTCATCTAATCATTTTGAAACTAGTGGGATGTTGTGCCTAGAGACTAGCCACTAATTACGCTTTTTCATGGTATTATTTCTGTTGAATAACACTTCAGATTGGATGACAATATATTAAGTGGAGATTGATCCGCACTCACTTCCAACCCGCCGGATCTGGGAATCGAGGCCAATAATTCGAATGTGTCAAATTGAAAAAAAAAAAAGCACATCACACATGTAAACACTATAGGAAACGAATCTAAACATTTTTCTTTGGATTGGAGGAAAATCTAATGTGATGCACTTTGCACAACAGAATTAGGTGTATTATTTTACTTAAACATACATGTCTTATTGTTAAAAATTCGGCTTACCGCACCCTAGTTTGGCCATGGAGATTCATAAGTATCACACTGACCAACGCAATATAATTAATCTTGAAAAGTTTTTGTTAAAGGCTTATGTAGGTTATAAGTTGTGAGACTGCGTAATCTAAAACTTAACAAAGTATTTAACAAACACTACAATATAATCATCATAGCTTAAAAAAAAGGAAATCAAATGTAAACAATAAAATTCTTTGATTCTTCACCCACGTCATGGTATATTTCTTTATTCAATATAAACAATAGTTTTTGAGCTGCAAATCAAAACTATATGCCATAATTTCGTTATCATCGGTTTTTGTTCTGGAAGCAAATTTAGAGACGTATTCATGTCAAAAACTTGTTTCATATGAAATAAAATCCCCGAAGGAAATTTAAAAAAAAATATTATGATTCCCAGATCCGACGGCGCGGAAGTGAGTGCGGATTTGACACTTTGCGATTCTCAAATTCGCAGTCGCGGATTCAATTAAATCAAAAATTCGGAGTGAAGACTCACACGCTAATGAAATACCCGATGTCGGATTATCTTAGTCGCATTTGTGGTTTCAAATCCTCAGAAAATTTGTTGCGGATCACACTTTTAAAGCACGGAAAATGTCAAAGAGAGATTCGCGGTTGCAGATTTGAGAATCGCAAAGTCTCAAATCCGCACTCACTTCCGACCCACTGGATCTGGGAATCGAGGTCAATAAATCGAAAGTGTCAAATTGAAAAAAAAAAAAAAAAAACACATCACACATGTAAACACTATATAATTATGTAAAACGAATCTAAACATTTTTCTATGGATTGGAGGCAAATCTAAAATCACTTTACACAGCAGAATTAGGTGTATTATTTTACTTAAACATACATTATTGTTAAAAATTCAGCTTACCGCGCCTTTTGTATTTATTTACACTTCAATTTAACTTTATTTTTTATTTTATTTTTAAAGAAAATATTATCATGCACGCACTTCACTTTTCTTTAAATGTAGAACATCTACTGAAAAACACAGGCACCTGTTTATCCATAGCATATGCACGTGCACGCACACAAGTACCCCCACTTCGCAAGAGACCAACACCAATAATTACCCGCCAAAAATATGAAAGAATTGATATATTTCAATTGCACCCCATCTATGACAAAGAATAGTGAACACCATCTATGGCAATATTACATTACTCTTCGTTTTACCTATGATTATCAATTTCCATAAAATATACAAAATACATTTCATAAATAATAGAAAATCTGTTGTCATAAATCAGTTGTTTACTTCCTTCTAAAGTTTATACATATCTTGCATTGGAATGTACCTTTTTATGAAAGCATGAATAAATAGGTTTATTGCCACATTCCTACGAGTTAGAGTTTGGAGTAATGGGTTGGTGCTAGCTCGGGGTGCGACAAGACCCGGGTTCGATACTGGCGATGGCCGCGTACTATTTTTTTTTTAAGTTATGATGATTTTGATAGTGTTTGTTAAATACTTTGTTAAGTCTCACAACTTATAACCTACATAAGCCTTTAACAAAAACTTTGCAAGATTAATTATATATAGCGTTGGTCAGTGTAATACTTATGAATCTCCATGGCCACACTAGGATACAGCATTATGACAATAATTAAATCAATGCAACGTGAAATAAAAGTTTTAGTTAAAAACGGATTTGGCTTATTTAGCTTATTATAGATTGAGTTATAGCTCACAATTGAATATGTCCCAAAGGTTTTAATTAGTCGCCGCTTTGAGATTTTATCATCAACGCAGGCTTAGTTTATTATACTACAATAAATCATCATAACTAAAAAAGCTAAAAAAAAAGTACTTAAAAAATTCATCAAGAATCGAACCTGGTCCTTTCGCACCCCGATCTAGCGCCTTCCCATTACTCCAAACACTAACTTGTAGGAATGTGGCAATAAACCTATTTATTCATGCTTTCATAAAAAGGTACATTCCAATGCAAGATATGTATAAACTTTAGAAGGAAGTAAACAACTGATTTATGACAACAGATTTTCTATTATTTATGAAATGTATATTTTATGGATATTTGTATATTTTATGGAAATTGATAATCATAGGTAAAACGAAGAGTAATGTAATATTGCCATAGATAGTGTTTATTATTCTTTGTCATAGATGGGGTGCAATTAAAATATATCAATTCTCTCAAATTCTTGGCGGGCAATTATTGTATAATTCTTTCAGCAGCATCTCCATGAAAGATGCGTTAGTTTTTCGAGTTATTTGTTTGAATATTTTCGCAATTCAATATTATTCAATAGAAAGAATACCAAGAAAAAGCGTAATTAGTGGCTAGTCTCTAGGCACAACATCCCACTTTTGTTTTGTTATTCTGAAGAGATACATACAAATTTAGTTAATAAAAACTTAAAAATATGCTTTTAAACAAAGGGCTGCAAAATTTTTTAGATATGGGGCAAATCGTTTGTAAAATTTTTGTAAAATATTAAAAATTCTGAGAAAAATCACTTCCTTATATTCATGGACTATAAGGACGGTCTTAAATACATCGTTCGTGAAATTTATAAATTTTCATTCATTTCAGTAAGCGTTTATATGCCCTGGTAAAAATTAGATATCTACTTTTCGTTTTAAACCTACCAAATGTTTCGTTTAAATCATACATATTTTTTGTGACAAATCCACAGCGAAGTTCGATAAAATTAAATTTTTGTTTTGGTCTACAGCACCACCTACATGACTAAAAACTATAATAAAATGAACAGCATATAAAATATGCATATAAACAAATAAATACTTTATATTATTTCCGCGAAATTTCATAATGATTTATAAAGCCGCCGAAGAGCCATAAAACCTCAAGAAAATGATTTTTTTGCACTTCTAATTAAATAAATGTTTATGTTCTCCTGAGTATCATTATTAAATAATATAATTTAGTGAGAAATAGAATTAAAACATGTTACACCGAAGTAAAAAAAAAATTTGTATTTCACCATTTTGCGGTCGGGGATTGAACTTGGTTCGCCTGGGATATGACTCCAGAGCCTTACCTCTAGGCTACCGATAAATGAACTTTATTAGAAATCTCTTTTTTGTTGTTAAATATACTTTTGTTATTAAATATACTTCTGGTTGAAATTTCCAGACCATTTTCTCAGTTTTTGGTCTTTTGACCAAGAGCTACATTTTGAGATATTTCCCAAGTCTGTATCTGCAGTACTTTCAGAGATGAAAGTAGGCTTCAGACGGACAGACGGACAGACGGACAGACGGACAGACGGACAGAGCCTCTGTATAAGCTTTTTTTTTTTGAAAAAGCTAAAAACAGCCACTTAAAGTAAAAAAGTCGATTTTTTGGAGAATTTTTAACAATAAATAGCCGCCATTTTGGAACAAATAAACCAATCAAAAAACGGCGTAGAGAGTGCTTTTATAAACATTCTGTCAAAATTTCAAGTCATTTGGCCGAGTAGATTCCGAGGAAAGTGTGCAGCCAGTTTGAAATCCATGGATTCGAGAAAACGGCTTTCAAAGTGTGGCGTACAAAACGCTGCACGTTTAGCGTACGTTACTGCTCGCGTTTGAATCGAATTTTCAAAAATCCTTTTAGACATATATTCTAGAATAAAGTATCAACTAGAGCAATAAAAAAAAGTCGATTTATTTGAACATTCAAGGTGTTGTCCCCCCTTAAAAGAAATGTCCGCTGATACAGCAGCGACAGCATTCTATTCTACTTGGGTTTCAAGATTCGGTGCAACGCAGACGATCACCACGGATCAGGGATCCCAATTTGAATGTGCCGTATTCAAATCACTAACGAATTTGCTAGGAGCCAAATATCAGCACACTACCGCTTATCATCCAGAATCCAATGGCATCATAGAACGATGGCATCGTTCCTTCAAAGCTGCACTTATTTGTCACGCTTCTTCTTGGCTCGAATTACTTCCGACGGTACTCCTGGGTTTACGGACCTGCTATAAAGAAGATCTG
>CATLJY010000206.1:0-27000 GCA_949987705.1 Thereva unica | reverse complement strand
CTGTTGTGTCCTTATATATTTCTCATTTAAGAAAAACACAATACTTTTTCTTTAAAACAATTGACTCTATTCTCATCAGTTATCGAATTAAAAAACTAACTGTCAAAACTATATAACTCAACTAAGCTACTAGGTTTTTACGGTTGCCAACAGTTATGCTATGTTTTACCACGTACGATATGGTTTAAAATGAAATTCTTTGAATAATTAACAAGTGTTAGTTACTCCAATTTTTTAAAATAATTTGTGTTAGGGCTGCACAAAAAAGTGCTTTATTCAGTTATGTGTTAACTATCTAGCAAAATACGGGCGTATTCATTTTATGACAAGCGTTTGCAAGTTGTATAACTCATTTCCATAACCCCTGCGAGATTAGAGTTTTTAAACTGGTGTCCAATACGCGTAATCCAGGATGCTGCTTTTCTAACTACTCCATTCTTGGTCTACTTGAAAGGCTGTGGCAAATTTTGTGTAAGGTGTACCGTTTCGGAGATATAGTGGAAAAAACATTTGCACACGTTTTCCAAGATGGCGGCCAAATGGGGGGGGGGGGGTTAGAATTCCGAAAACTCAAACTTAAGTTTACACTGACCCCCCTACACATCCCAAAAATTAAACCTTGTCCTGCATTTTTGCAATGTTAAAGTACCATAGACGAAATGATCAAATTGAAAGATGTGTAGAGGAGCTTGCTGCTGACCTACGCCGTGTTTCTTCCTGGTCGACCTAAAACTTACTTCAACTTAATTCTTCGAAGTCTCATTGCATCTTTTTCTCTCATTCTGCCACTCTTCGTCCTGACCTCTCCGCTATCGCTTTAAATGGGGTCCCTTTATCTATTGTTGAGAAGGTGAGAAATCTAGGAGTTAAGAAGTGCCAAAATGACCTGCTGCGATCATGTTAGTTCCATCATTCGCAGAACATACGGGCAGCTGTCGAAACTTAGGTTCCATTGCGGCTTTCTCACTAGGACTGTCCGTATGTACTTAGTGAAGGCACTAATTTTACCTCTTCTAATGGATGGTCTGTCTAATTTTCCTGCTCTTGGCGCCTCCTGCGCCCGTAAACTTGAAATTGCTTTTAACGACTGTGTTCGTTTCATTTACAAGTTACGCCGCTTTGACCATATCTCACCTTTTTCTAATTACATTTTGGGCTGTTCTCTTTGCCAGGGCCGGATTTATATATTGCGGGGCCCCAAGCACAACCTCGTGATGGGGCCCCCAAAAATGGCTACCGTAGTTACGTTTAGTTTTACATTTTATTGTTTTGGTTGCAAAACTATGACGGTTGTGTATTTGATCCGCAAAAGAATATTATGAAAACAGTATGGCCAAACAATTTGTTTACTTCCCTTTTATCTAAGGACTAACCAAACAAAATATAAGAGGCGCGGGGCCCTCTGAGGGTAGGGGCCTCAAGCAATTGCTTGTTTTGCTTGTTGGTAAATCCGGCACTGCTCTTTGCGACTACCGAGAGTTTAGACTTCTGCGCCTGTTTCACGATATCCTCCAGCATCGTAAACCGATCTCTTCGAAATAATAATGTGATTATTATGGGTTTTACATGTTAATTGGTCAGCGATCTTTCTCTTTCCACCCAGCTTTGCTATGGAATTCACTCCCAGTTGAGTTACAACGTGCCAATTCACTGGGCATTTTCAGGAAGCATCTTTTCCAATTAATTTCTAGTAGGACTGTTTAGAGCATGAAAACATTAGCTTAATTATTCTTAGTTTAATTTTTTTTATGATTTTAACTTATCCCTCTTTTTTATTCTTATATTTTTATTTAATTTTACTTTCCCTCTGTTAATTGTTTCTTTTTTCCCCACTTCACTTTATTTTTATTTTATCCTTATCCAAATTTTTAATGAATGTACTTAATTTAAGATTTTAATCTTTGTACTTGTTCCAAAAGTTAAAATAAATAAATAAATAAAAATAAATAAATAAACTTACGGAAACGCGGCATTATTAAATTATTATTTCTGAGGAATTGCGAAATCTGCACAAACTGGTTGAAGTAGGCAGGTTTGTGTTCATGGAGAGATATCGTGAAACAGTCGCAGAAGCCGATACTCACGATAGTCACTAAAGGCTCGATTACATTGACCGAGTTTAAAAACTACTAGCCGGAGAATTTAGAAGCCGGCTAGGCTAGTCAGCTAGTACAATTGTGACGATGATCTCACTCGCTCAGTAGCCAACAAGCTAGCACGAACTAATTCTGTCATTTTGTAGCCAATAGCCAAGATAATAATAGCTAGTTATCTAGCAACTATGATGACACAGGACTAGTTAACTAGCTTAGTAAAGGCTTTCAATTTTCTCGGAAGATTGTTTAAAATCTACTAGTTAGCTAGTGAACATGCATGATGGCCCTGGGCTAGTTTATTAGCAGCTAGTAAATTCGCCGGCTAGTAGCTTGTAAACTCTCTCAATGTAATCGAGCCTTAGAAAGGACCTCAATACGGAGTTCGAGTACGGTTAAATATGGTAAAAACAGCGTGTACAATCGTTAAACGCTACTTCAAGTTTATGGGCGCATGAAGAATCGAGAGAGGGATAGTTGGAAAGGTCATACATTAGAAGAGGTAGTAGTAAGGCTATAATCAAATTCTTATGCACAGCCCTTTTCTACAAGTCACAATGATGACGAAGTTTAGACAGGAGTCCGTAGGTTTTATTACCAATGAAACTAATGTGATCATAGCAGGGCACGTCGCTATTCAGTACCACCCCAAGATTTCCTGCTTTATTAACACAACCAATAGGAGCCGACTTTAAAGCGATAGCAGAAATGTCAGGACGAACAGTAGCAGAGTGAGAGATATAAAAATACACTGGGATTTCAAAGGATTTAGCTGCAGCAAATTTAATGTCGACCAGTAGGGTACATGACGAAAGTCAACAGCAAACTTTTTCACACACATATGTGTTTCATCTCTTGGCCCAGGGAAATAAAGCTGCACATTGTATGCATACATATGAATCTTAGAATATCGTTAGTACGTAAAAACACTGAATAAAAGTGGCCTAAAAATGGAGCCTTAGGGAACTCCACCGTGCTGTAGGGTACTTAAGGAACTCGTATAATAAATTGAGTTAGAGTAAAACGCCAGAAGACGTCAGTTCCAGAATAACTAAACCACTAAGCGCATATGCATGCCTGTTCCGCATATGGAGATCAACGGAGATTGCTTTTTTTCAACCCCAAAGTTAAGGCAGTTCTTTTGTACGGTGCATTTCATCCCAGGATGCCTTCAAGTTCCCGTCGCGTCGTGTCCTGAAAATCCGCTGGCAAGATGGCCTCGGTAGTCTAGAGGTAAGGCGCCTGACTGCTATCCCCAGAGGTCCCGGGTTCGAATCCCGGCGGCGCCACGGTCCTTCGCCTTTCCCACCTAACTTTCCTTCTTTCTTCTTCCCTCTTTACATTCCTGATTCCCCTGTCATAACCTTCCCTAGTCCTTCCCCGCTCCACAAGCGCATGCCATCGGTTGGTTGATGAGATTCAACTCGTTTCAGGAGGCATAACACTCCAGCGAGTTGTTCTCGACGCCCCGATGTCAGAGTCGCGAAATGGTTGTGATTAGGTGGAATAAAATATCGCGGCTAGGTTGTGACAGTTACTTCCTTCTCTTCTCTCTATCTTCCGGCTAGAGCTGCTGTCCGACATTCACTCTATACGAAAAAATAGATTGTCGACAGTACAAAGGGACTTTCCCTAAGCCTCTAGTCTGTCACATAAAAAAAAAAGATAGAATTTGAAACGAAGAACTGTGGCGCCTTGCCGGCCAAGAAAGGATAGACGACCAAATCAGGCGAAGGAAATGGAATTGGGTTGGCCACACCTTGTGACGCGAAAACGAAAATCTAGCCAAACAGGCCCTTGACTGGAATCCGTAAGGATCCCGTCGAGTAGGAAGACCTAGAACAACGTGGAGGAGAACCCTACTAGAAGAAGCCGCAACAACTCGGAGATCCTGGTCGGAGCTGAGAGCTGTCGCGCAAAACAGAGTCCGCTGGAGGGCAACACTGTTTCCGCCATATGTCCCATGAGGGATTAAAGGAGCTTAAAGAAGAAAAAAGAAGTACATTGAATGCTTTACCTAATATGCGCTCTCTTTCTTTGTAGCTATAAAATATGTTCTTTTTTCAAATATTCCATGTCCGGCCCATCTCATCTCGTGGATGGCTCTATGTCCTATAGCTAGGGCTCTAAGTAGACACAGTCTAAGTAGCACTTTCTGCAACTGGATTGACTCTATGCTGAGAACTCGCAAACTAATTGTTTCTCATGTTGAGGGGTCTATGGAGGGCACTATAGCAAGAGGCTGCCCGCAGGGAGGAGTTTTATCTCCACTTCTCTGGTGCCTTGTTGTAGATGAACTCCTCGAGCTGCTCAACGGTCGAAACATTTTCGCCCAAGGTTACGCTGACGATGTCGTCATAGTAATTACAGGTGAATCTGAAGGCGCCATGTCAAGGCGCCTGCAGCAAGCACTTGATCTGGTCTCTAGCTGGTGCGAGAGCGTAGGTCTAAAAGTCAATCCCGACAAAACGATTCTTGTTCCTTTCACCAGGAAACGATCACTACCGGGAATTTGGGAACCTACATTCGCGGGCAGAACTATAGGCTTTTCACAACAAGTCAAATATTTAGGAGTGACGCTAGATGCCAAGCTCAACTGGAAACAGCATATGGACACTCTAATGTGTAGAACGCGCAGATCCCTGTGGGCTTGCCGCAGAGCTTGTGGTTCCACCTGGGGTTTGCAACCGAAAACCATGTATTGGATATACACCACCATCATAAGACCCATGGTAACTTATGGAGCTTTAGTTTGGTGGCACAGAACGAAGCTTAAGGGTTCCATAACCATTTTAAGCAAAATTCAAAGAATGGCTTGCCTCTCCATCACTGGGGCCATCCGCACTTCCCCAACGGCAGCGATGGAGACTCTCCTCAATTTGGTACCCCTCCACCTTGAGGTAGAGAAGTCCGCCATAAACGCGGCGCTGCGGCTGAAAGCGAATGGTTACTTGGGCGCTGGTCTTGGGCGAGGACATTCTATAATAATCAACATCATAGAAGAGATTCCGGAAGCGGGGATGCTATCGGACGGCATGCCCTATAAAATCTCAAAATTTAAGCAACCTTCTGTACATATACAGGAAAGGCTTACCTGGACTTTTCCTAAAGTTTTGCCGGGCGGGCTAGTATGGTACACGGATGGCTCTAAAACGGAGACAGGTGTAGGCGCCGGAATCTGGAGTGAAAGTCCCAGATTCAGCAAGGCTATAAGTCTAGGCACTCTGGCAACTGTCTTTCAAGCAGAGGTGTACGCTATTCTGGCATGCACTCATGAGAACTTAAGAAGGGCCTACCAAAATAAACGGATTTTTATCTTCTCTGACAGCCAAGCGGCAATTAGAGCGATAAGGTCCGTAGGACCAAGTCGAAATTAGTTTGGGACTGCCAACGTGCTCTTCATGAGTTGGACGTTCTCAATCAAATTACACTTGTCTGGGTCCCGGGTCACCGGGGCTTCGAAGGCAATGAAAGTGCGGATGCCCTGGTTAAACAGGGGTCTGATTTAGAATTCATTGGTCCAGAGCCGACTATTGGGGCACCGTCCAGCTTGCTGCAAAGGGCCCTGGCCGATCGGACTTTGATGAAACATATTGAACGCTGGAGGTCCGCTCCTGGACTGGCCAACTCTAAGCGGTTCCTTCCAGTGCCGTCCCCTAAGACGGCCAAGGAATTATTACGGCGCAGTAGGAGTGATGTTAGGACACTTGTTGGCTTAATTACCGGACACTGTGCCCTAAATTACCACTTATGGAAGATAGGATGCCTAGAAGAGGATGAGTCTGCCCTCCATGTTCTCTGTGAGTGCCCTGCAATAGCGAGGAGCAGGGTCTCTTTGTTTGAGAAGTCCTTGCTCGAACACTCAAGTCTAAGCGACAAACCACTAGGCAGACTGCTGAACTTGTTCAGGCGGTCTGGCCTACAAATATGAGGTGTAGGGGTTGTAGTACAATAGGCCAACTTAATGGCCGCAGTACCTTTGGACCTAATACCTCACACAGAAAAAAAAAACAAAAAAAAATGTCCACTCTGTATTTCGTCAGTTCATCTTTTTTTAGTGCAAGCCTATTCTTGATCTATACTACCTTTTCATGTAGGGTGACTTTCACTAACAAATTACTATCTACTCTTGTTATCGAATAATAAATTGAGTTAGAGTTAAACTTATTGGGTCCCATATTTTTTGAAACTAGCTTCGGGCTTGGTGCAGTCAACTTAATTGTCAGTAGTTAATAGTTAGCTATAGATCCAATACTTCCTCGGAACAGCCAATCAAATTTAGTCCAAGAACTGTTAAAAAGCATCATATTACTAGGGAAATTGATTTAAATTCCAAGTATGATTTACAGAGATATCACAGAACCCCAATCTGAACCTGAACTTGAACAGATTCACCTGTTCCAGGAGGTTGCCAATACATCTACAATGAACTATTTCTTTCATCTAAAGACGGCAGTTAAAGTAATTAATTACTTCTAATTTCTCCCCCCTCACTATCAAGGGACATTTATAAAACTGTTAATCAAATAGTGATAAATGCCTTGACACCTAACCGAAATGAAGGCTCTGCTCCTCGCACTACAACATGTCAGTGCCAACGAATTCGCATCAATTTAAATTCCTGCTATCGCCTAATGCCGGTTGTAATTTGTTTTGTGTCTACTGACTTTGTCAACACCGCATTATCACCGAATTAATCACTTGTGACACGTCAGCTGATAACGAAGGCGCTAAGCGCTCCGACTGCAAAAAGAACTCGCACGAGAAGTGCAGCTGCAGTGCTCGCATGTATTTTTTAGCCATATGCACTTACTACAGTCATTTTTTACGCTATGCCAACCACTCGCATGCGAAGTGCATGGCCAGAATAATTTGGGAGATAATCGTTTTTTAATGGCGCGACTCGACTGTAAGTGCATCAGGGATGATGCAGCTGCAGTGGAATGTGGAATGTGGAAGCAATTCGCCGGGCGACCGTGTCCTTGTTTCAAGAACAAACCCGTAGCGCAGTGGTGGCCGGCTGGCGGGGGCGGGGGTCAGGGGATACAAATAACACGAACGTAAATGGGTAATTTTGTTGATGATATCCAAAGTCCTGCCCTAGGAATTGCGGGTGGACAAGGATGGGGTGGCGGGAGTTCAGCCGAACAGAATTTTATGGTCGATTTGTGAATTTCATGGTGGGGACTCGTACTGGAGTGTAAAATTGAGGAAATGATTGGACTTTTGAAAATTTGACAACCCATGAAAACGCTCTTCATGCGTAGTAAAACGAGCAATTCATTAAAATAATGCAAATATAAAATGTTTCAGCTTTTTTTACGATGCCGCCAATAACTCGATTTTATTGCAAAGCAACCGAATAGATTGGGGCACCTACAGTAGCTGACCTATTTAAATTATTACCTTGGACACATCTTAAAATGACATTATTGTTTTTTGAGTGATTATTGAAAATTGAATTTTTTTCCAAATTAACAAAACGTGCAGAATTGAATTGAAAGTAACTTTTGTATTGATCAGAAATCGAAGTTCATTTGGCCAAAATTCTGGATTATCTTCTTATAAATATAATTGGAGTGTCTGTCTGTGATTTCAAAATAATTGTGTTTTTTTAATTTTATATGGTTTTTTACATGATTTTAAAACGAAATCACGCATTTTTAAAATTTTTGTCTGTCTGTATGTCTGTATGTCTGTCTGTCTGTTTGTTCGGGCTAATCTCGGAAACGGCTAATCCGATTGGGATGGGACTTTCACTGGAAGATTTAGTATTTTGGCGGGCATGTTTTAGGCTATTTATATACACTATTAATTAGCTCTACCTGTATGTATGTATGGATGTATTTATGTAGACAAATCTTGAAAATTGTTTTTGACCCACTTCCATATAACCGATCAGCTTTAAATTTTGCACACATGTACAGTTCAAATGACAATGCAATCTGACCATTTTATAGAAAAATCAAGATGGCCGTTTCAAGATGACGGCCGAATTTCGCTATTCTGCTCGCTGACCGCCGACATGGGTATCAAATGAAAGGGAATGATAAGTATAATATAATTACCTATTAGGTGTCATTCCAAATTCATAATGGCGGCGGGAACAAAATGGCGGCCAACACAGATAGCGGATTATTTTTTTATTTACATCACGATCGGTATGGGTATCAAATGAAAGGATATGACAAGTAGAAAACTATTAGCTGGGTGGCACAATTCCAAATTCAAAATGGCAGCGAAAGGTAGGTTATTTGGCCAATATGAGATCAGGACAGTAGTAGAGATTTCGCCAACTTTACTCACATCAGAAAGAACAGTTCATTCTATGCTTAAGATACCGATTGAAGAAGATCATATGGAAAATGCTACGAGGAACAAATCTAAAAACCTGCGTGGAAAAAATCTAAAGTTTTATAAGACTGCATGATGGCTGTCTGGGAATGCGATGAGTGTACTATGGCAAATAAAGTATCTATTAACAGAGCACCGCGAGATTTAAGATGTAAAAACCAATTATTTTGGGGAGTAACTGTTTTATTTTCATAGATTCCGGGCAAATGTTGCCGGCTGTCCGGACAAATATGTGGGCCGATGATATTGATGCATGTCTGAAATTATCGCTCATTTAGGGACATATTGGAAAACGTCATTTAAAACAAAAGATGAGAGCGCAATCGGAAAACTCAGAATTAAGCACTATTCTCCTCAACATAGGATATACAATAGAAAATGTTCTGAGATTAATGAGAATGATGACAGTGAGCTGCTGGATGTTATTTGAAAGTTCGTAATAGACGAGGAAATTTTGATGAGCGACATTTATGACGATTTCGAAAATATGAACTCAACTAAATCGACTCAACTCAGTAATGCCACAAACATTGTAATACTTACAAGTGAAACATCTAACATCGTTTATAAACAAGCGTTACAGTGGATTGTTAACCAGTGCCGTGCGGGCGGTGTGACCAGAAACGACGAAACACGAAAACGGGAAGCAGCAACTCTCCTTTTTTGGATCAAATCAGTAGTACCGTCTTAAAATGTTGGCAATCTTCGTCTCAAGCCATGTTCGCCATGGGGCAAGTTCAGGGTGCCAATTATCTGAGAACGTCAAAATCTACGCGCACAAAACATATTCTGAATAAAATTGGCTAGGAATCTGTTTTGCACGTAGTATAAAAGATTTCCGATGATTAACCTCGAATTTTGAAAAAAGTTGTAGGTAACATATTTTTATAGTCAACTCTAAAGTTTTTTATATATCCAAAATCATGTCTTGCAGATTTGTTCTTTGTTTCATTATACCCTTTTCTTATTCCGGACTAGGCAAACATAGTTTTGTTTTATTAAAAGGCGTTGCGACGCACGCGGGTTTTTGCTAGTTGATAATAAAATTTTTGTACATGAATGAAGATAAGTAAGTAATAAATAAAACATATGTATATAGCAAAAACTCTTTTATTAAGTTTTTATCCTAAAATTATATCTCAGAAACCGCGATTTTTATGAGATTTTGATTCCTTCAACCTACATAAAACATACATATAACTACCCCTAACGCGAAAACTGTAACTAAACCGTTACAAATAACAGTTCGTTGCAACTTCTAATAGATGACGCGCAAATTATTATCTTCGAGACTTTTGATAAAGTTTGACATCTTGCTTTGTTAAATAAACTCCAAACTATTGGATCTGAAAAACTGAACCTAGAGTTTTTTTTCCGGACAAGGTGGTATTGGACGACATCAAACCACACCCTGGCTCTACGATCGTGGACTATCAAACGCAATCAACACAGACACTAAACTAATTCTCGCCTTCTAACTCCGCCTTCGTCTGGTCCCAAGCCCAGAGTGTGAAAGGAGGAGGGTTGTCGACCTGCCGAGTCGATCGTAAAAACTAGGCAAGAAACCGCATGGATACACGAACTAACCATTCACGAAATAATGCTACTGCATCCGGGGCAGCCGATGCGCCAGCGCTGGGGACCAGGGATGCTGGTGAGAAGTGGGTTACTGGCCGAAATAATGCTACTGCATCCGGGGCAGCCGATGCGCCAGCACTGGGGACCAGGGACGCTGGTGAGAAGTGGGTTACTGGCCGAACACCCAAATTAGTCACACCGAAAAGGGAATTAAAATTCGCTGCGTGGAATGTACGAACAGGACATCACGTTGGTCAAAAGGAAATCATAGCAATGGAATTGTTGAAATGCAAAATATCAATTGCTGCGCTATCGGAACTACGGCTTACCGGATCCGGGATATTGACAATCGTCCCGCCAACAATCGACGAAACGATGATGCTTTACTATTCCGGTGGTGAGAAAAGAGAGGCCGGCGTCGGCTTTATGGTCGACCGACGGGCTGCCAGCAGCGTTATCGCATTCCAACCGATATCCGAGCGTTTGGCGGTTATAACCATCAGTGGAACGATCAAGACCCATATCATATCCGTTTATGCGCCAACCGAGACCAGCACGGACACGAACAAGGACGAATTTTACGATCAGCTTCAACAGACGCTGGATATGATACCTCAAACCGAATTAATAATTCTCGCGGGGGATTTCAATGCACATTCAGGAGTAGATCGAACCGGCTGGGAAGAAACCATGGGCAAATTCGGACACGGAGTAATTAATGACAACGGCTTACGCCTGCTTTCATTCGCATCGTCAAACAACTTGATCGTTGGCAACAGCATTTTCCGCCATCCACTCAAACACCAACTCACCTGGCGAAATCCATCCGGCAAAGACTCGGCGATGTTAGACTACGTTTTGATCAACACAAGATTCCGATCGACGCTTAAAGACGTACGTGCAATGCGTGGACCCGATTGCGGATCGGACCATTATCTTGTTCGAGCGAAATTGCAGATGCGATTGCAAAGAGCGAAGAAAACGGAGCCACCACCAGTCAAGAAAAATTGGGCGTGCCTACGGGACCCGGCCATCGGGCGAGAGTTTCAAATGGCATTATCCAACAAATTCGCGGCGCTCGCAATACCGGACGATATCGATGTAGAAGAAAGGCAATTGTCGGAGTCTATTGTGGAGTGTGCAATGGAGTTGTGTCCAACTATCCGTAAACGGACGCAGCCATGGATCTCGGACAGCTGTCTGGACCTCGTCGATCAGCGGAAGCGCATGAAACACGTCGACTTTGAGGAATACCGAAGATTGAACAAAGAAGTTCGGCAGAAAATGAAATTGGAACGAGAAGCGTACTGGAATAACGTTGCGGCCGACATGGAAAAAGCGGCGTCGAGGCACGAGTACCGGACGCTGTACCAGACAACCCGCCGGTTAGGCGGCAAAACAACATCAACAAACGACAACATCAAAAAAACGGATGGAACTTTTGTGACTTCTGCCCATGAACGCCTGTGGAGAGCATTCTTCCACCAGCTGTATAACCACGATCCGCCGCAAGGTCCAGCACCCGAACCACCGATTATCGAACAGCCGATGAATCAGTTTCTCGATACCGAACCAACAATTATCGAGGTGAAGACAGCAATAAAATCGCTGAAAAATGGAAAAGCGCCGGGAATAGACCAAGTAACCGCCGAGATGATCAAAGCTGGAGGTGATGTCTTATCACAACGACTTCATGTCCTCATAACACACATATGGCATTCGGATCGTGTCCCTTCGGTATGGAAGAAAGCGATCGTTGTCCCAATTTTGAAGAAAGGCGACAGTCGGGAATGCAAGAATTATCGAGGTATTAGTCTCCTTGTAATCGTCGGTAAAATATTCACGAAAATCATACAATCGAGGCTATAGAAACATCTAGAACAAACGAGCCAGGAGGAACAAGCGGGAGTTAGACCACATCGAGGATGCATTGATCAAATATTCGCCCTCCGTCAGTTAATGGAAGAAAGAATTCGTTGCGGCAAACGAATTGTCGTCGTTTTCATCGATTTCAAATCCGCTTTCGATTGCATCGATTGGAACAGCTTGTGGAGAGTCTTGGTAACCGAACACGTGCCATTGAGAATCATCCAACTTCTCCAAGCGTCGTACGATGGCTCAACCAGCAGCGTTCGTATTCGAAACGACTTATCCGAGGAGTTCCCGATTCAGACGGGTGTCCGACAGGGAGACGTCGCTTCGCCACTTCTCTTCAACGTTGTGATCGACGCGATTATGCGTGAAGCATTCGAAGGACGACTCGGAGTTCAATACGACGACAACAACTTCGTAACAGACTTAATGTTCGCCGACGATAGCGCTGTTTTCGCCGACACGGATGCCGAAGCAACGGACATCTTATACGATATTTCCCGCATCGCCCAATCATACGGGTTAAAAATCAATGCGGAAAAGACCAAAGTGCTCACAACGGATGGATCAAGAGCCAGTGTTCACCTCGATGGAACCCAAATCGAACAGGTTCCAAGGTTCAAATATTTGGGATCATTGGTTGAGGAAACGAAAGTAGCATCGACGGCCGACGTTCACAGCCGTATCGGCCAGGCAACAGCAACATTCGCCTCGCTCAAGTGGTGCATATGGAAACGAGCAAATATCTCCATCAAAACAAAACTACGTCTTTACCGAACGTTGATTCTTCCGATTCTTCTTTATGGATCTGAAACGTGGACACTGCTCAAACCGGACGTTAAGAAGCTCGAGGTCTTCCAAATGCGATGTTTGAGGCACATCCTCCGTGTCTCACTCCGTGATCGCCTTCGAAACGAGGTTGTCAGACAAAGATGCGATCAGCAAACACTGATCGAAGAAGAAATGCAAAAACGTCGACTACGGTGGTTTGGACATGTTTGCCGAATGGATGATAACCGCTTGCCACGTAAACTTCTCTGGCGAGACCGTCCTGCAGACTGGAGAATACAGCGATCGGCACCGAAGAAAACCTGGTTGAAGAATATCGAGGGTGACTTAAAGAATCAACGATTATCAGTTACCGAGGCTCGAGACACCGCCAAAAACCGAGAAGAATGGAAGCGAATCGTGAATAGAGTTCGGGACCCAGCGGCACCGACAGCAGCGTATCCGTTGCGGGGACGTCCCTCTCGGACCGCCAGCTAACGGATCAAAGAAGAAGAAGAAGAGAATATATGGGACAAGATTTTGCCCACAGTAGATAATAGACAGACGCCTCTCCAGTTGTCACAAATTGTTTGGTCCCCCTTATTGGGTATTTTGAACAAGATACCTTCTATCGCTTCTCTGAAAAGATACAGGTGTTCCATGCCTTTTCCAGGATTGGCTATAGTGCATCTGCAATGAGGCTTGAGTCGGCTTTCAACCATTCTGGCGGGAAACCATCTTTCCTGCTGCTTTTCCATTGGCTATTGCATGAATTGCGGTTACTATTTCTGTCTTGGATGGGGTACAGTAATGACACTTATTGGCTGTGCATTGCTGTTGTTTCTTCAGGATCCTGTGCAAATGAGCCATTCAAGGCGGCGAAGAAATAGTCTCTATATCTTTGGAGCTGCTCATCGTCGCTGAACAGCAGCCTTCCATTCGCACTCTTTAGGTCATGCTTTTTAGTAGAGTGTTTTCCCGAGAGCTGTTTAGTGATTTACTTTACTTACTGTTGCCTGTGTTCGCCGCGTTTTCCGTTTTTTCTGCGAGCTCTATTTTCTACCGCCTTTTATCACGCCTTGTACCTCCCGGTGTAATTGGGTGTATTCTCGTTAAAATCGGTGACGTCTTTCTGGGTCGCTTGTAGAGTTCATGTTATTTTTAGGGCCCTCCTGCGTTCTATTTTTTACCAGGTTGGGTCCGAGATCCAGTGTTGCTGGTTTCTTTGGACATAACCAATGTTCGTTTCCGCAGCCGTCAATATAGTGCTCTTTGTAGTATTTCACAGCTCTTCAATGTTATTTTTGTCAGAAATTCTTTGCTGGCTTAAGGTTTGTTGCAGTTTCCCAGAAAATTCTCACCTCTTAATGCTGTTTCGCAGACATTAAGCCGTCTACCGTTTATGGTATCGTGTTGGACGTTTCTTATTGCGGCAATTTTGAGGCAAATCGCTGCTACTACCAAATGGTGGTCGCTTCCAGTATCTGCTCCCCTAAAGCTTCCAACATCTCCTAGAATAATTCTCCATCGGAGGCTGATGGCCACGAGATCTATCTGATTTCTCGTTCTACCATCGGGCGATACTCAGGTCTTCTTGTTTATCTGTGTGACAAAAGTAAGTTCCATATACCATGAGTTGGTAGAAGCTCACCGTTGCTATTATAGTCCAGGCGCTAGAGCAGTGAGATCTATAAATTTAGGTTTTGGCGTGATGTAATGGACTTTTTTTTTTGTGGAATTGCTTAGAAATGACATCCCCAACAATATTATGTAGATGTTCATGCTTTCGAGCACTCAAGCTGTCATGGAAACGTATAAATGCCTTCCTTCCTTCGTAAATACTTGACGACTATTGTACCAACACCACGCTTTAAGCAGTTGCTCGGCCTCTACTAGTCTGTACAAAATTTGGCCATATCGAGTCATCCATGGAACTGAAGATTTCTCAATTCGCTACCCAATAAAAAAACAGCTAAATTGGTGCAATAGAAGCTGAGCGAATTTGAAACGCGCCTAGCATTTCTGGCGTCGTTTTTTGGAGAAAAAACGCCTTAGTTGCAGTTTTTCCCAAAAAAAAATTAAAAACCATAAAAAAATTAAAAAATAGAAGTTTTATGATTGGATATTGCAAAATGAGTCTTAGAGCATACGTAAAAAATTAGGACCAACATGGGAATTTTTGTTTTGGCGGTGTAAGACATTTAAATTTTTAAATTAACTTAATTGCAAAATGCATTACGCAAAAACTATTTGACCTACAGTGATCGGATTTTGGATATAAGTTAAACATACCTTAAACTACCTAATTTCAGAATTGCATTGAAAAATAATGATATTTTCTTTTCTTGGCATAACTTTGAAATGAAGTACTATTTTCGCAGTTTTCGGCTATTTTGCAATGCAAAATTTCAAATTTCAAAAATCCAGCTTAGGATTAGTTTTAACAAATCCAATAACAAGCAAGACCTGCCCAACAAACTTTTTGCGTAGAAGCCTTTGCTAAGAGATATTTATCAAGAAAGGTGAAAAAACAGAGAATTTTTGGTGAATTTTTTAGTTTTTGGACTTCCATAGATTTTTCAGGTACTTTCATGTTTGCGCACTCCCTAGATATTGTTGGGGATGTCGTTTCTGACAAATTCCACCAAAAAAATCCGTTACATCACGCCAAAATCACTGGAAATGCCTCAGCGCCGGGACTATTAGTGACCTGGCCTATGCTTTCATTTCCAATTGTGTGTTCAAGGTCGGTGTTTTTGGGGTGATCAGTGCGTTTAGGTCAACAATGATGTTTCCCCTTGGAATAGAACGAAATCCCTCATTCAGTCGCTAATACAACCACTGTTGCCACATCAAGGGAATCTCCCCTAAATTTTGGGGAATTTTAGCTTGCCTGGGGAATTTCAGGGGAGAAAACCCGTCAGGCGATTTTCTAGGGAATGCAATTTTTACGTATGCTTTTGATTTAATTGAGCCAATTTAGAAAATAATGGTTGTCTCACAATAGTTGAAAATGATCAACAGAAACTTGTTCAGTCTCCATTTCGTAACAACTTGACGCCGCTGGTCGAATGTATCGACTATGGATAAGTGATATCAATGAATTTCCGAATTTTTGTTGTTTTTATTTTCAGTCAAACAAAAATACAGCGATTTTTTGATCAAACAAAAGGAAGAAAAGCAAAAAAGGCACCAAAGAATAGCTTTCGTTTAGAGAAAATTTGCATTCTCACTCCCACAGCTTCAATGCAGATAAAATCCGACATAAAAGATATTTGACCGCGAAATTCATTAACGTTTGTATCGATGTTGATGAAATTATCAAGGTGTGCCGGGATCACTTTAATGTAAATAGTTTTGTCCAGTTTAAAACACCAAACTTTCTATGAGTACAAGTTTATTTTATATGAAACTATTTCAATTATAAAATTCACTATATATCAATTTTCAAATTGCTCAATAAAACACTTATAAGGTTTAGTTCAGGTAAAATAATAATAATTCAAGTTCATTTGTAATTCACTTAATTAAATCAATTTATTACTGCACTTAAGATTAATATTAATATTCACGCTTGGTTAAATTTCTTTATTGTGGTTGAATTGGTTAGTCTTGACTTTCAGCAATATTGCCGTTGCTGGATCTACTGTTGAAGGGTCGTTTAGCTGCCGATACTGGATGCTGCTGGAACTACTGTTGGAGGTTCGTTTAGCTGCCAGTACTGGATGCTGCTGGAGCTACTGTTGGAGGTTCGTTTAGCTGCCGGTACTAGATGCTGCCTTTAGTTACGCCAATATCGGTAGGGCTGAAATTTAATGCTAGTTTTTAAATATATGAAATTTGTGTTAGATGCTGTCTCGATACGACCAGCGAAGGGGGGTTGAAGTCTCGATACGACATTCAACTTAGATTTGGGAATTTGGGTTGATTCGCCTTGATTAGGAAAGCTGTACACAACTAGCTTTAAGCCGGAATTACATTATTGTGTCGTGTTGTGTTGTGTCGCTATCTGATGCAATCAAATCCATGTATTTCATTGGAGCTGTTTACATTACTATGGTGTGTTGTGGTGTGTTGTGTTCCCGACTGGGCTTCTCTGATCTGCGTCAGAACGCTGGATAGCTACACAACACACCACAAAGATGTAAACGGGTGCGTGGAAAGACAGGCCTCATAATTTATTTTAGGATGTGGATATAACAAGTGAAAATATGGATTTTCTAATTGAAATTATACGTGAATATGAAGTTTTATATAAAGTAAAATCTAAGCATTATAAAGATCAAGCAGTTAGAGCTGCTGCTTGGGAAGAAATTGCAATTTGCTGGCTCTGAAATATTGCTGAAATCTTTCAGCATCAGTTTCCAGCCCTTTATATAGAGTGTGGAATTCACCCTCGATCTCTCTAGTCTTATTTATGGGGTGGACCCAAAATCTTCGCTTTTTCCTCTCCTTTTTTTCGCATAATTGTGACACTAACAAAAATGTTAGGTTTTCAATATCGCTCTCGGAGTCAGATGAAAACATACATATCACCTAGCTTCACTTGAAATTTTGCAAACTAAATGCGCCACGATTCGACACTACACACCATATAAATGTAAACGCGTAGCATCACGACACACGGCAACACAACCCAACACGACACAGTAATGTAATTCCGGCTTTAGGGTGTTGAAGTTTCATTACATCATTCAACATGGGTTGATTGGGTGAGATCGCTTGTTTGGTTCCTTAAGACTCGGTTCGTCATGAAAGATCAAAGTGATCTGAAATTTCCGATCGACTGGCTGCGCTATTTATTTTGTTCCTGACAATGGCAATTTTTTGGAAGGCAATGTGGGGGGGGGGCCATTGGAATTGGAATCGGCTTCATTTATTGTGTGTGTGCCCCTTCTTGTTATGTATATCTGCTGTCTTATTCTGATACATAGCAGCTGGTTTATGTATTTTTGTTTTGACATTTGGCAAAACATGGATGCGAATAGGTAAGTTTTATTTTATTTTGATTAATTATTTTAATATTTATAATTCCTTTTTTTTTTCTTTGTTTATGTTTTACTGGAGCCAAACATTCAGGGATGGAGTTCGTGTTCTGCTCTCAGAGTTGTCAGGTAAGTAGGTTTTCTAATAGAATATTTTCTTGGTGGTGAATTTGTTTGTTTTTAGGAAAGTCTGCAAGACGGCTATGGCAGTTTTTTAAAATTGATCTTCAGAATTTTCAAGGTAAGTATATATTGACCATACGTTGTTTGTAATATTAATATCTCTATTTTCAGGGTTCAATTTAGGACTGAACACAAGAAATGGAACCATTTTCATTATTTCGAAATAAAAAATATACGATCTACAGGCGTGTTCGGAGTGAAAGTTCTTGAAGAAGTAGATGCTTGGAATGAGCCCAAGTATTTGCAAACTTGCAACCCCTTTGTTGTAATTGCCATTTTCAAAAGCCTCAGTTGAAGAGGCATTTTCCATTCCAAATGCTGTTCAAAATAAGCTGCCCAATAGAATGTCAATAATGATTGGATGCAATCATGCGAATACGGTTTGTTTTAACCTGAAAAACGCCATCGACAATGATGATACATCTGTTTTCTTCCTAAAATGTTTTCAGTTTATTTTGTGGTCCTCGGCAAAAGTTATCAAAATATTGATTGGAAAAGCTATACATAGTGTATCTCATGAAACTGGTCACTAGATTTGACGTCTGAATGGGTCGACCTTTGCCAATGTCAAATCTAGTGACTAGTTTCAACAGATACACTTGGTCGAAAAAATCAGCGATTTGCCTTCATTGCGATTTTTTGACAGCACTTTTCTGCTTTCAATTGCCTGGCTCTTTGTTCTTTGAGCCTACTCTGGGTTGTAGGAGCAGGGAGAGCAGCAAAATTATTCTTCTTTTTCTTTTGAAAGTTGTCAAATTGAAAACAGGAAAAATCGGGAAATTTATTTATGAATGATTTATTCGGAAAATACTTGGAAATATTAAAAAATAAATATTAATTTTTATAAAAATAACATTTCGACGCTATTCAATTGCTATTATTGGCATATATTTCTTTTTGTAAAATTGACATTCGTATCAAACCTCTCAAAAACGGAAATTAGGGCAAAGTTGAGTATAAAAGTGTACTTTGAGATTGTTGCACCAGCAACACTGGATCTCGGACACAACCTGGCAAAAAATAGAACGCAGGAGAGCCCTAAAAAATATCGTAAACTCTACAAGCGACCCGGAAAGACGTTACCAACTGAAACGGGAATACTCCCAATTACACCGGGAGGTAAAGAGAAGTGTCCGGCGTGATAAAAGGCAGCAGATAAATGAGCTCGCAGAAAAAGCGGAAAACGCGGCAAACACAGGCAACAGTAAGGTGCTGTACCAAATCACTAAACAGCTCTCGGGAAAGCACTCTACTAAAAAACAAGCCGTTAAGAGTGCGGATGGAAGGCTGCTGTGCAGCGACGAGGAGCAGCTCCAAAGATGGAGAGATTACTTCTTGGCCGCCCTGAATGGTTCATTTACACAGGAACCTCAGGAAACCAGCAACAATGCACAGCCAATAAGAATTACCACACGGGCCCCATCCAAGACGGAAATAGTAACCGCAATTCATGCGATGGCCAATAGTAAAGCAGCTTGAAAAGATGGCATCCCGCCAGAATTGTTGAAAGCCGACTCAAGCCTCATAGCAGATGCGCTTCAGCCAATCCTGGAAATAGCATGGAACACCTGTACCTTTCCGGAGGATTGGACGGAAGGTATCATAGTCAAAATACCAAAAAAGGGGGACCTAACAATATGCGACAACTGGAGAGGCATCTGTTTATTATCTACTGTGGGCAAAATTTTGTCCCATATATTACTATCTAGGATAAGTGAGGCAGTAGACCGAACGCTTAGGAGGCAGCAGGCCGGATTCAGGAAGGGCCGCTCATGTATTGATCATATCAACACCTTACGAATAATAGTGGAGCAGTCTACTGAATTCCGATCCCCCCTTTACCTTGCTTTCGTAGATTATGAGAAAGCGTTCGACTCGGTCAATAGGAGCTTTATATGGCAGGCACTACGGCGACGTGGACTGCCTGATAAAATAATAGAATTGATAAAAGCCCTATATAACAATTCCAAATGCAGAGTTCTTCATAATGGAAAATTATCCGACAGCTTCGAGGTGAGCTCAGGAGTACGACAAGGATGCCTACTCTCGCCTTTACTATTTCTTATAGTAATAAATGACATCCTTGTCGACGCTCTAGATAGTAGAGCAGGCGGCATACAATGGGGATTGTTAGATCGCCTTAAGGATCTCGACTACGCAGATGATATCTGTTTGCTGGCCCACAGACACCAGGACCTCAAAAACATGATTAACAATTTGGCAACAGAAAGTAGTACAGCAGGCTTAAGGCTAAATCCAACTAAAACTAAAGAAATGCGGATAAATGCAAACACCATTGAACGGCTGCGCTAAATAACCATGACGTGGAACTGGTCGTTAAATTCTGCTACCTCGGTAGTATTATTACCGAAAATGGCGGTGCAGAAGAAGATGTCAGTTCTAGAATAAATAAAGCACGAGGCGCATATGCATGCCTGTTCTGCCTATGGAGATCAACGGAGATCTCAACTAACACCAAATTGCGGCTGTTCAACTCCAACGTTAAGGCAGTACTTTCAATTCATCAGCGCCTACAAGTCTTCATAAACAGATGCCTGCGTCGTATCCTAAAAATCCACTGGCAGGATAGAATTTCAAACGAAGAACTATGGCGCCGTGCCGGCCAAGAAAGGATAGACGACCAAATCAGACGAAGGAAATGGAATTGGGTTGGCCACACCTTGCGACGCGAAAACGAAAATCTAGCCAAACAGGTCCTCGACTGGAATCCGCAAGGATCCCGTCGAGTCGGAAGACCAAGAATAACGTGTAGGAGAACCCTGTTAGCAGAAGCCGCAACAACTGGGAGATCCTGGTCGGAGCTGAGAGCAGTCGCGCAAAACAGAGTCCGCTGGAGGGCAACTGTTTCCGCCCTATGTCCCATGAGGGATTAAAGGAGCGCAATGAATGAGATTGTTGCTATTTTCTGATTTTTTTCTCCTCTGACATCAATTTGACAACTGCTCCTAAAAGAGCTGCTCTGCTCTGAACTCTTTAAGCAGCCATTATGTACACCCCTTCTATGTAGTTTTATCGAATAATCTTTTTATATGTATACTTACAATTGACAATGTGATCTCTTTGATTTGAATATAACTTTAAAGCATAATGGATGTTATAATTGAAAAATGCTTAATAAAGCATATATGTATCTGAAAAAGAAATTAATTGAAATGTCAATTATTTGAGTTTAAATTAAGGATACGAATATTTCTTCGCACCAAAGATGTCAACACATGCGGCTTTGAATAAACTGACTTATTATTTGGAAGCATGCTATTAATATCAGTATATTAATAATTAATAATTGAAAAAGAAATTAAATTAACCCTGAAATTTATTACTTTCATATTATAACTAGCTGGGACCCGGTGCGCCTACGCTGCACCCATAAGTCAATAGTAAACAATAAAAACCATCCATTGACTTAATATTTTTCGAGATATGAATTTTACACAGATGAAATGCCTCAAAGAACATGGGTCTTGCGTCGGCCGCCATGAATCGGTATATTGAGTCTACTACATTGCTTATTGTATTCTACTTATCATACCCTTTCATTTGATACCCATGTTGAGGGGATTGTGAAGAAAGTGGCAATCCGGCCTCTTTAGACGGCCGCCATGGATCTAAAGATATATTTTGTATACTACATTGCTTATTGTATTCTACTTATCATACCCTTTCATTTGACACCCATGTTGAGGGGATTGTGAAGAAAGTGGTAATTCGGCCTCTTGAGACGGCCGCCATGGATCTACAGATATATTTTGTATACTACATTGCTTATTGTATTCTACTTATCATACCCTTTCATTTGATACCCATGTCGAGGAGGTTGTGAAGAAAGTGGTACCCCGCCCTCTTGAGACGGCCGCCATGGATCTAAAGATATATATTGTATACTACATTGCTTATTGTATTCTCCTTAACATACCCTTTCATTTGATACCCATGTTGAGGTGGTTGTGAAGAAAGTGGTAATCCGGCCTCTTGAGACGGCCGCCATGGATCCAAAGATATATTTTGTATACTACATTGCTTATTGTATTCTACTTATCATACCCTTTCATTTGATACCCATGTCGAGGTGATTGTGAAGAAAGTGGTACACCGCCCTCTTGAGACGGCCGCCATGGATCATTTTAGTTTCAATAGCGTCATGGCCTACCTATTGTTTGACAGCTGCGTAAATTTGAAATTTTCATTAAATGTAATGATTCAATTTAATGACAATTTTACATTTGTCAAACAATAGGTAGGCCATGAAGCTATTGAAACTAAAATGAAGTGAAAATTCCTAAAATTACCATTTTTGTTTGGATTTTGCAGCTGTTTTTTTGGTTAAAGGTATAAAAAATAGCCTACGACCTATTCTCAGACCTACCAAATATACGCAAAAAATTTCATGCAAATTGGTCAACCCGTTTCGGAGGAGTACGGTAACAAACACTGTGACACGAGATTTTTATAGATATAGAAGATATGGATCATGATTCAACACAACTCATATGGTTTGTAAGAGTACGTTTCAAAAATTTAGGGGAGAAGTTACGATTTTTAGGGGAATATAGAGCTATTTCTAGGGCACTCAGGGGAGAAACGAACTAATGATCTGGCAACAATGCTGGAGCGTAGCATTGGACCAGCGCAGTACTTCTCAGTCTGGTACCCAGGCGCATGGTAATAGCCCTCTCTGAAACTGGTGACCAGCTAATGAGACTGAATATTGCTTCTTTGGTGAGTATTACGCCAACACCATTCCTAAGGCTGTCGTTTCTGCCAGATTATCAGACGAACACACAGTTAGCACAGATATGCTCCCCCGGGTCGGGTCACCTGGTCTCACTGAGTCACATAACCTTGATTTTATACCGGTTCATATTCATCTTGTTGAGGACTTCATTCAGCCTTTCATCAGAACACATTCCTTGTTCCGGTTTGTGACCTGTTTGCAATAGAAAACCCCGTCGTTATGTTGTCCATAGGGTTCCGAGGCATTGTTTGCCGATTCGTAGAAATTTTTATGAGAGGGTGTTGCTAACCCTCAGCTCAACCGACTTAAAACACTGTGTAACAGCATAATGGCGCGATAAAATAGTGGGCGCCACTTATGCGAGGTATTACCCCCTTGGCCATAAGCCCGAAAAAGCATGACCAAGGAGCCAATACCATACATAAGAAAGGAAACAAAATTCCGGAACTCCTACGCCGGCCACACGGAGTTATCTAGCTCGCCGGAGGGGTCGTGGGGTGTGTGGCCGGAGCTTACCGCGGTTGGTTCACCACTTACCTGTGCCAGTGCAATCTTGAATTCCACCTTCATCCTTCGCCGGACATCACCTGAGCCTCGTCAAACCCTGAAAGGAAATGATCCCCCCCTCAACCATTCCACCAAAGAAAGTTAATACATGGCCATAATAGTTATAATCATTTTAATACATTGCAATAACTTGTATCTTACAGGCGCAATCAAAATGCCAAACAACATAGAGAACACGGAACAATTTCACTAAAGATTATAGGTCTCCTTGGCAGATATTAAAAATATTATTTTATCCTATTAAATGATCAATGTCAAGGAACTTACAATGAAATTTTCTTAGATATACATTAGTCTGAGGATCAAAAAGGAAAAAAAACGCGCAGTCTTGGCACCAACACTCCTCGTTTTGTACATTCGTTAACACAAACGTTTGGGTCAATCTACGGATGAACAAATTCCCGAAAAAACAACACAGAAGTTAAGAAAGTAAGCAACACAAGATTAAAGCAAATAATTCTGACAAGGAGTCACCAAAAACACGACTTCATAAAAACTTAATAAATTGCTTCACAAGTTGTCACCTAAGGCTAGCACAATGATTATTAACTCAATATATGTACTCAATATATGTACTAACTTAACCTGAAAAGTGTATGTTATTACATAAAAAAACAAACCAAAATGTGTCTATGTAAATGAAATCAAGACAAGAAGAATTATAAAAATTAACTATAAAAGTTATGTGTCCAGAAGCAAAGGCCATCCAAGCTGGAGGAGGACTAGCCGCTAATCTTCCTGGTCTGGTAGCCGCAATTCTAATTGAGGGGTAACTTCTGGGAGGACCGGGCGGTGAGCAAAATTCATCCTCTACAAAGCGAGGGGGCAGCGTCGGGCAGCGCTCTTTTAAACACGGCGCCGACCGTCACGATCAAGGCTGGCTACCACTCCTCCTGGTTCTGGCCCTCACGTCTTGCCTAGCAGCCTTCCGTCGGGAATCCTACGTACAAATTATACCCAAGAACTTACTCGCAATCCGACCGGTTGGAATCCGGGGCTTCCGACACTGAAGTCAACAGATCCTGCAGGTTGGGATCTTCTAGTTCTTGTGGCCTGAGATTGGATTCGAAATCTGCATAACTGAGGAATTCTGCTGGCTCTTAATAGTCTTCATCGCTGTCTACATCCAGTATTTTTCTAATTACACCTCGTAATTAATAGTTGACATTAAATCGGACATCGAATGGGGGCTATGAAATCCAGATCCAATGTTTTCTTTTTTATTTAATTTTAAATTTTTTTCAAAACCAAAAACTTTTTCAGTCAATTTTTCCATCCCTCAAAATTCGAACTCAATTTTTTTCTTTTTCCTTTCTCCCCGCCTACCTTTTTGTTCCCAACCAACTACTCGATTTTCTTCCCCACAGTAATTTTTAGTCAAGTAGATATTTAGGCAAAACTGACCGTTACAACTGTTTTGTCGGATAGAGAAATCGCCAATCGACCGTCTCCCTCCTTCCGTAGAAGTACCCAAGGGAGCACCCCGCGAGGTGGTATTAGGATTTTTACTATTTAATCGCAGTTTCACCAGGTAAGGTAAGTGCTAATTTATATTATACTAACTTTTATTCATAGTCATAGTTATCGTCATCACTATTAGAAGCAATTCTCAAAGGAAATACATGGTTACTGTTAATATCGACGGCAGATTAACTGTACTTTATAACATAACATAAAACCGATGAAAAAACACAATCGATTTGACCTACCTGTTAAGTGGGCGTGGTTAGAGCTATTAAGTTTAAAATAACTTTATAACATTGAATTTAACATTTAGCCTTTAAACATTTGTATGAATAAATTGTAATTGTTTAATTAGTTTCTTAAATACTGGAAAATAGAGTGTGAATTTATTTTATTTTAAATTGTCGGTACCTGTATGTTAATCAAAACTTTTTATAGTATATTTCATAGTCTATAAAGATGCTATAACTGGATCCCTTTTGCTAATAGAGTTAGAAATCTTAGCATTTTTTCAATAATCCACAATCAAATCAACAAAATTATAACAAAATTTAACCCAAACTGTTTTTTTTTAATCCCACCCTCGTCAAATGAACTTAAATTTCCCCCTTAGCAAATATTTACATAGATGAACGTTCCAGTATTTGGGTGAGACAGCGAACTACTAAGCCCCTTTACAGTAGCCTAATTGAATTGCGTCCTTCGCAAATCCGGCCATGCCCTACTTAACTTTGGCAAATTTTAATCTACCTTTTCACGAAAAAATCTCGTTTCCGATGAAAATTTTAAACAATTTTTGTTCTTCATAGATAAACACTTTTCTTAACCAAAAATTCCACCGTAATTTTTCCATCGCGGTGTTATCTGAAATGTCATAAAAAGCGGAAAAACTTTTCCATCAGTTTTCCTCAAATGTTGGAAATTTTCTAAAATTTCTGGATGTACGCCTTTTTTGCTCCTGCTCATACCAAAAATGTCTAAAACTCGTAAATCACAAGTCCAATATTTTTCATATCGAACTTTGATATAAGGGTAACTAGGTTGGCCTCCCCCGATCCACCCATTTAGCCCGCCGCCACCCCATCCATCTGGTATAAAAAGTTCAAGTCCTATTTGAGAGCGGGTGTTTGTGTATATGAGTTGATGAGTTTTGGATACCATAAGTTGATTTATCCATGAAAATTTCCTTGCTTCAGAAAATTTCATCGATAAATTTTCGTTTAGAAACAAAATAAGTTTTTCACTTTATGACAAATGTTCATGTAAAGAAAGCAACAAAAAGGACGAGAAAAGGAAATACTTAAGGATTACAGTAAAAATGAAAATTTATGATTGGAGCAGTTGCATTACATCTCTGCCTTCTCGATGATACAAGAATTATCCTTGGGATTTTTTTTTGTGTCGCTGCCGCATTTCATAATTTTAAGGACCTCTTTGTGCGCAGTTTGCCACATGTGAATTGTTATTAGGGAATACAAAAGGGACGAAAATTAATTATTATTATTATGCTGACTAAAATTTTATTACTGCGCATTGAAATGCCAACAGTTAACACTTTTTAGTATTATGAACAATTAAGGGAGTAAGAATACAATAGTAAGTACGACTAAAGGAAGACAACAAATTAAAAAATTAATGCAATGGCTTCTTATTTCAGTCATCATTTGATATATGTAAAACAAAATGAACAAGATAATCATAGTGCCAATAGAAGAACTGCTCGTCGCCTCAGCTTACATAGCATACAAAAAGCTAGTACCAAAAGTAGAGACTAAGGCTCTGGTGCGAAGCTTAACAAATAAAGTGAAAAACCCCTTGCTAGCGGGTCAGTAACTGAAGAGTCTTACCCAAGATAAAGCCACCTGAGTTTTTCCTGATAGAGCCACTCGCAACCAAATAGACCATTTGTTGATAGACCGTCGCCACCTTTCGGGTCTAATGACGGTACGAACGTACCGAGATGCCAACTTCGACCCGGATCACTATCTTGTTGGTATGGTGCTCCGAGAGCACATTCTAACGCTGAAAGCTTTGTATTCACTGATCAGGCTAGAATCAGCACAGCTGCAATACGCAATGAAATGGCCAGCAATGAAATGGTCATGCGGTCATTAGAACTCGCCCTAAGTCCTGGGGAAGAGATGCCGGGCGTCGACGAGAGCTGGACCCGCCTTAAAAATATTGTCATTGGTATTGCTGATTCCATCTTAGGCAGAAGTCGTAGAGATCGGAACGACTGGTTCGATAATGAATGCAAGCTGGCAACTGAACGTAAGAATGCTGCGTACCGAGCCATGCAACAGTTTCAGAGAACACGGGCACGCGAAAGGAAATATTAAGAGCTCAGAAAAGAATGAAAGAGCTCACAGACGAAAAAAGG
>CATLJY010000205.1:0-83874 GCA_949987705.1 Thereva unica | reverse complement strand
GAGTGCTGTTATGTTTTTTTATAGACTGACTGAAAGACAACTTCTTCGCTTGCTGGTTTATTACAGAAGAGAGGGATAATAAAAAGTACAAGTGAACTTAGCTGTGATAAACTGTCCTGGCCATATAGTATTGCCAGCAGCTTCAAATTAAAGAATACAATATTATAAACTAGATTATAAATACAACATTCTCTCCCTCCATAAAATAAAGAAGAGGAAGACTCTATGAGTATATCAACCGTTGAGGAGGCTGACGGTCTCGTGTTGAACGTCTGAGAATAGGTACGGGTGATGAGTCTCGGTGAGTATGCTTGCCTTCAGGAACGGTTTCCTCCTTGGAACCTGGCACCTCATCTTTGGGAGGGTTCTCCACTGTGCTGTTATTTTCCTGGGGAAATGGTGTCTTCGGTTGTTCTTGCTCATCTTCGTGAGAGGCTGGCGCAGTAATTGGCGGTGTAAAAGTCAAATGATCCAAAGCCGGTCGTAACTGTTGTCGATGTGCCATTCGTACCCGGTTATTGTGTTCGATGAGGTAGCGACTTCCACTCAAAGGTTGCAAAAGTTTTGCTGGTTCCCACTGCTTGTTAGATCGTAACCAAACCTTGTCTCCCGCGGAAAATATTGGCTTCTGGTGGGTATGACGGTCAAAATTTGTTGAAACTGGATTACTGTTTTGTCCGAACCGTGGTTGTAGTTGCCGTAAAATTGTTCTCGGTTGATATCTTAGCAGATACTCTGATGGACATAGTCCAGTAGAAGGACAAGGCGAGTTCCTGTAAGAGAATAGAAAATTTATAATATGCGCTTCTATTTCACCTTGGCTGTAGTATCGGCCTGTTTCGAAGTGCTTCTGAAAATTTTTTTTAACTATCTGTACCGCTCGTTCTGCGATACCATTTCCCTTAGGGTAGTACGGTGGGCTTTTAAGCACATCAATGCCATTTCTCTTTAAAAAATTATAGAATTTCTCTGAGCTGAATGGAGGGCCATTGTCTGATACTATCTGTTCGGGAAGTCCGAATACCGCAAAGAAGGTTTTCATTTTACTAATGACAACATCTGCCGTGGTGGAATTGACAAGTTGCAAGTCAATCCATTTTGAAGTTGCGTCGATCGTCAATAGGAACGTTTTCCCCAAAAAATAAAAGAAATCCATATGTAGACGAATCCAAGGTTTTTCCAATTTCGGTCATCCAACATAAACTTCGGTAGTGGCGTTATCCGATCTGACTCTTTGACATGGCACACATTCCTCGCAGATGGCAGCAATATCTTCGTCAATTTTTGGCCACCAACAAACGGACCTTGCTAGCAATTTCATTTTTACTATTCCGGGATGTTCTCGATGAAGAAGATCTAAAACTTGTTGCCGGAGCGGCATCGGTATAAGTGAACGAATTCCATAAAGAAGACATCCTTGTTCAATAGACAGCGAGTAACGACGACTAAAGTACGGCTTTAATGCTACATCTGTCACCTGACTTGGCCATCCGTTCTTCACTAACTCCATCACCTTAGACAGAACAGGATCCTTGCTAGTATATGTTGCAATATCAATATATGATAAAGGTAGATTTTCCTTCTCACTAAAGGCGTTGATGAGGTGTTCCGTCATTTCAGTAGTGTGTGATTCCGGTAATGGTAGACGCGACATTGCATCAGGGGCGGACATCAGTTTTCCTTTTTTATATTTAATATCATAGTCATATCCTGATAAAATAATGGCCCATCTCTGTAGACGACCAGCAGCCGTTGCTGTGATTCCACAACGAGTGTCAAATATATATTTTAATGGTTGATGATCAGTTTGAAGTACGAACTTCCTACCAAACAAAAATTTGTGAAAGCGACGAACACCAAAAATTATTGCAAGAGCTTCTTTTTCCACCTGTGAATAATTTTTTTCAGCAGAACTAAGGGTAGCTGATGCAAATGCGATTGGGGAATCTTCATCTAATTGTTGACTTAGGACTGCTCCCACTCCATCGTTACTGGCGTCACAGGATAACACTAGCTGCTTTGAAGGATCTTAATGATGAAGTAAAGTTTTGTCACTCAAAATTTTTTTGCTTTTCTCGAATGCATCTTGACACGTTTGATTCCATGTGAAGGGTACATTTGATCTGATCAAATTATATAAGGGCGCCAACAAACTCGATTGCATTGCCATAAATTTCCTATAATATGTAATTAACCCAAGGTACGCTTTGACTTGCGTGACATTCTGAGGGACTGGTGCCTTTTGAATTGCGACGATTTTACTTGGGCATGGCTTGATACCGTCTCCTGTGATAACATGGCCGAGGTATTCCACTTTTGTTTTAAAAAATTGACACTTTTCCACATTAACTCGTACCTGACGACTGGATAACACCGACAAAACCTTTTCGGTGTTTCGGTAGCATTCTTCAATGGTTCGACCTTTTATAAGAACATCATCGATATAACAAATTGCCTCAGTACCCAGGGGCGGCGGTTGGAGTTTTGACCGAGTGGGTAGTTTCTTTGAGAATATATATATATATATATATATATATATATATATATATATATATATATATATATATATATATATATATATATATATATATATATATATATATATATATATATAAATATATATATATATATATATATATATATATATATATATATATATATAATGTATGCATTAAGAAAATATATATGCATATATATACACGTGTGTGCGTGGGCGGGTGCGTGCGTACGTACGTGCGTGTGTGTGTGTGCGGGTGTCAAAAAGGAATATATATGAGAAAGAGGTAAGATTTAAAAACACAAAGTAAGTTTTTTCTAATTACAGAATACAACTTGTAAAACTTTTCATATTTATTGATTTAAAAAAATAACAAAAACTTTTTTAATTATTTACGTAATGCAAAGACAGTGCTGCGCTTCTTATGGACCGAAATAAATTTATTTAATAATTCTTCCAAATCAAGCTCATCAGTGATTTCAGAATACACGTGCAAAAGAGCTATCGAATTGAGTCGATCCTGTAGCATTGTAGTCCTTAAGTAACTTTTAAGGCGACGTAAAAAAGAAAAACTTCTCTCATTAGAACATGAAGATCCTGGTATTGTAACTAGTAAGCGAATGAAGCGCACAAACTCTGGAATGAGTCCTCGAATCCAATCAAAATTTTTTAAGAACGCCACTACCTCTTTCAAGTTTTTTACCTGCTCATTTTGTCTCTTTAATAGTTGTAAAAACATGTCTCTATCACTTATCAATCGACCTTTATCAAAATCGTTTTTATAAAATTTGATAATCTCATCTTCATCTGTGGAATGCCCAAGTGCAAATTTTTCTAAAGTTTTAAAAAATTTCGTGGAATCGGTGTCGAATCGACTTTTTAGAGACGCCATTAATTGGTCGAAAATTTCAAAATAAGATTTTCTGAAAAACTCTTCAGGTGTTCTAAATGTAACGTTATCGCTTTTTCCTTGATCGAGACGTTTAGGAATTTTTCGCTGTCGTGGAATTTGAGGTTCGGCAAGTTCAAGATCAATACTTGCTTTTACGCTTTTATCCCAAATTGCTTTAAATTTAGAATCACGTGACGCGCTTAAAGCATAGGTTACAGCTTCTACTTTATCATATGATTCAATGACACATAATTCAGACTTTTGCAAGTCTGTGTTCAAAATCTCTATTCGATCAAAAAATTCAATCATTAGAGTCAAATAAAATATGCAGTCGAATGATTCCATATAATTATAGAATCCTGAAGCTGTGGCTGATACTGTGCTATCGACTTCCTTATCAACTGAGCGATCATAAAAAAATTGCATTAATTCGGCATAGTTCTCTCTTACAGTCTTTAATGATTTTATTCGAACCACCCATCTGTGAAAGAAAAATAAATATGCACACAAGCTTGAATTATAATTTAATAAAAGTCTTAACTTGAGTACAAACCTCGTTGGGCAGTAAGCTGCAAGAGAAGGTAAACTATTATCACTCTGTAAGTCTTTGAATTGTGCTATACGTTTTGGCGAATGACGTATAAAGTTGATCAAATCTTTGACGATCCCAATGAAGTTCCTTGCATTTGAAACTTTCTCTATTCCATCCTGAACAACCAGATTTAGGTTATGAGCATTACAATGTACGAATAAGGCTCGAGGCTCTTCTTCGCGTATTCGTGTCTGTAATCCAGAAATTTTCCCTGAAACATTCGATGCTCCATCGTAGCATTGACCTCTTAGTTTGGAAATCGGCAACTTGTGTCGAATAAAAATATCATTTACAAGATCAAATAACGTCTCAGATAGAGTATTTTTTGTTGAGAAAAATCCAATGAAATACTCTTTTGCAGATAGGTCTTCGGAAACGATTCTGAGGCAAACAGAAACTTGCTCAGTTCGGGATGCATCTGCAGTTTCATCCAACAAAATGGAAAAATATTCAACGTCTCTTATCTCATTTATAATTTTTGTTAAGACTGTAGTGGCCATCAGCTCGAGAATTTCATCTTGACTGTTGTGATGAAGCCATTTGTAGCCATCCCTTTGCAACCAAGATCTCAATTCTGGTACATCTTCAGCTCGAGCTCTTAAAAATGTCATGAAGTTCGAAGTTTCATCGTTATTAGCACCTCGAATCGGAAGACCTTGTCTCGCTAGTGCTTTGAGAGTACTAAATATTTTTAATAGTGCTGTTCGATTATCCATCATTTGTTTCTGCCGAGCTGATGATAAAGATTGTGCAATGTTGACTCTTTCAATGTTTTTCAAAGCTTCAGTACAGTCAATGTGTAAGGAACTTGTTTCATGAGTCTTTATTCGATCAGCTCCATGCTTCCAGTTGGAAAATCCAACATCAACCCAGGCCTGCTTCGATTTCAGTTTATGTGAGTCAAAAGCGCTGATTAGATTTCGCTCACATGCATCTGTACAGATAGTACAAATACCTTGACTATTTTGGTTTAGTCCAAGCCACGGATGATTTTTGGCCCAGCTATTAAAAATTGTAGGCACCGAAGAAATATTTACAGTCAGGGCTGGAAAAAAATCATACAAATAACAGGTGTTGTGTATATATTTTGATCAGCTGTAAAGGCCCCCATACACGGTCCAATTGGTTGTACAGCGAAGTGCGGTTGTACAACCAAAACTATCGATTGTGGGCCGGTCGGCCGATCAAAATACATTGCGCTTATATGTTTGATGAAAATCTGGTTGTACAGCCAATTTGACCGTGTATGGGGGCCTTAATGAATGAGCCTTGTCATAATGGGCACCCGTGGTATACAATTCGATAATAGAAATAAAGCTTATAAAATCATTGTTTACACACACATAAATATAGGTAGAGTACTCCTGGCAAACTGTTTTGGGTTTTCAACGGACTAACGCTACATATGAATACACACACGCACACCTATATACATGAAATCTCGTGAGATTATCGCGGCTTTTAAAGTACAAACTGCTGTAATTAATTAACTGTAATAAAGTGCACTCACCATTTTCAGTATTAACTGGCTCGACTGATTTATCAACAGCTCCCGTGGACGTAGAAGCCACTTCTGAATAAGATTCCTCTTCTTTATTTTGCTGCCTAATAGCATCATCTACACTCTCCTCGTTTTTCCTTTTTCTTCTTACCACGAATCTATCCATATTCGTTCAATACCGATGTATATTCACTTCAAAAAACTTTCACTTTCTTAAGGCCGTGTTTTTTTAATGAACTGGCTGGTTCTTCGCCATACAAAATCGAAAACCCAGGTTTTATCGAGGTCTATCTGGGTCTCTATCGAGGTTACTGGGAAATTTTAAAATTTCCCTGCTTTCCAGAACGCGGCTAACTTCAAGCAGGCGGAGAAATGTCAAAAAAATATTGTAAATAAAAGTGAGTTGGGTTATAATAAAAGACAAATTTGTAAGTTTAGTATGACTAGTTTTGTAAAAGGTAATTTAATATTAATATATTTTACAGAATGGGAAGAACTTAAGAAGCCAAGAACTTAAGAAACAATATAAGTCAGAGAATCATCTAATAAAGGCAGAGAATCATCATCTAAATAAGTCAGACAATCATCTAGCCAATAAAAATTAAAATACATATTTTTCCCACATTTTTATTCATCATTGATTTAAATAATAACAAATAAACTGTCACTGCGTTTTTCTCTTCTATTTGCCTTCTCTTTATGGCAAACATTTTCAAAAAATTTCCGAATTGAAAATCATATTCCCGGGCGGGAACTTCAATTTCATGCACTTTAAGGCCACGTTTGCAATTCCATATTTAGATTTTTTTATCCCCATGCAGTAATACCCAAATAATAGAAGGCAATATCCTCACGTCTGTCTGGATATTTAAAAAACCAAACTTTGTATTGAAAATCACAAATAACGCCAGCGACAGTTGACGTTTCAGCTATTTAAGATAAATAACCTGAAGATAGATTCAGTTGAGGATTTGCAAAATTTCCCTTGTCGTTTTTTTAATGAACTCAAAATCTCTCAAAACCCAGTTCATTAAAAAAACACGGCCTATGATTTAATGAGCAAACGGCAGTACATATCCAAAGTCTAGAAATTAACAAGTCTTTCATCTTCATATGGTTAATGAGTGAAAGGCGAACAGCTGCATGCACAAGTTTTTCAAATGACGATGTCAGGCTATCAGAGAGAGAATGCAACATTTTTATACGAGCTGGAATACAACCATAAGTCGGAAAATTTTATAAGTTTATATGGGGATGTATTGGTGCATATTTGCTCGTTTGTTTTGATTTATGAAAGAAAACAGCTGATTCAATTTTCTTTCCTTTTCTGTTATGCATACTTTATCGTAAAGAGAGAATCTGGCTTTGTCTGGCCGAGTTCACGAAGTATGCGTTGAGTTTTGCTCAGCAGTGATGTTCATATATGCACGCACACAATCAACGGTCGGAAATTTTTGTATGAAGATGAAAGACTTGTTATTACTAGACTTTGTACATATCGAGAATCGTCACAGCAGACCTCTCGTAGTTCCTCTCTCTCGTAGACCTAGATTAATCAGATGTGTGTGTATATATATACGCGTGTGTGTGTATATAGGTATACTTATAACGTTTATCGCCCGTCGCGCGATATCTTTTCTTTTGAAACGTTCCAAATAAATTATTTAGAATAAATAACTCACTTTGAATACGTCCAAAGTTCGAGTGGGTATTTTACCCACTCGGAATTTTCCGAGTGGGTAGAAGTACCCACTCAACCCACTGCAACCGCCGGCCCTGAATCAGAGTTTCGGTAATCCATACTTTAACAACCAGCACCGCTTTAATAATTACGCACCGCGTAACAATAATTTCAACAATAACCAGAATCAAAGATTTGCAAACGGAGACAATAACAGGCCAGAACCTATGGAGGTAGACTTAGTTCAACCTGTAAATTTTCAATCTCCAGGCTCCTCCACAAATTACCCTATATAATAGTTAAATCTAAAACAACTCCTCTTAAATTTATTGTAGATAGTGGCGCAACCCACTCAGTTATTAACCCCAACCTCTGCCATCCAAAATGGAGTACTACTTTAAAATCACCCATGTACGTAAAAACCCTTAATAACAGAACAAAAATAGATGAGAAAGTAAATATACCGACATTCAAAGAAATAGGAAACCCCGCTAAGAAAGTCGAATTCTTAGTTTGTCATTTTCATGATGAATATGACGGCCTCATAGGCAATAATATATTAATACCCTTAGACGCGATTATAGACTATAAACACAGACGATTGGTTTGTGGTAGGAAAAAGACCAAAATATATTTTAAAGAGGGAATAAATGAAAACCCAAGAGAAGATGAAAATAATGAAACAGAAATGGACCTATCCGTATCGCAGAAGGAGGGATTAGGTTTCACTAAAGAAATAAAGAGTGAATTATTCCATATAGAAGAAGGAATCTATAATGTAGAAAACTACAAGATTCGAGTGAAAGTTAGGAAGGTAGGGAAAAACAAAGAAGATTTTGTAATCCCGCAACCTATACAGTTAGAAACAGTAGATGAAAGTAATTATAATATAATTGAAGAATATGATAAGCCGCCAATAATGGATCAGCTGAGAATTAATCATTTGAACTCGGAAGAGCGAAGTTCACTGATAGACGTAGTGAAAAGATTCGCTCACGTTTTCTACGACGGAAACTCAGACCTTTCATTCACCAACGTCATTAAGCACAGGATACGTACAGTAGATGACACTCCTATTCAGTGTAAAACCTACCGATATCCTTATGTGCATAAAGAAGAGGTGGAAAGACAGATCCAAGAAATGTTAGCAAAAGGTATTATAAGAAATAGGAATTCGCCATACTCTGCACCAATATGGATCGTACCAAAGAAGGTAGATGCCAGCGGAAAAGCGAAATGGAGACTCGTCATTGACTATAGGAAACTTAACGACGTCACAACTGACGATAAGTATCCTATACCCAATATTGACGATATTTTAGGAAAATTAGGAAACTGCCAATATTTCACAACACTCGATTTGGCCAGAGGTTTTCACCAAATCGAAATTGATGAAAGAGATGTTCACAAAACCGCCTTCAGTGTCGAGAATGGACACTATGAATTCTTGCGGATGCCCTTCGGATTGAAAACGGCTCCCGCAACCTTTCAGCGTTTGATGAACGATGTATTAAAAGATTTTATAAATAAAATATGCTTGGTATATCTGGACGATATAATAATTTTTTCCACGTCCTTGCAAGAACACATGGACTCTTTAAGGAAGATTTTAAAGAGATTAGATGATGTGAATCTTAAGGTACAGATGGATAAGTCCGAATTTCTCAAAAGAGAAACGGAATTCTTAGGCCATATCGTTACCCCAGATGGTATAAAACCAAACCCTAAAAAAGTAGAATGCGTGCAAAATTTTCCTATTCCAAATACCCCAAAACAAATAAAACAATTTTTAGGTCTTACCGGTTACTACCGGAAATTTATAAAAGATTACTCGCAAATTGCGAAACCTATGACTAAATTCCTAAAGAAAGGAATAAAGCTAGATATTTCTAATCCGGAATATCAACAGAGTTTTGAAACCCTGAAACTTCTGTTAACTCATGATCCGATACTTCGCTATCCTGATCTCAGTAAGACTTTTGTTCTTACCACTGACGCAAGCCAGTATGCGTTGGGCGCTGTATTGTCACAAGATGACCACCCAATATGTTACGCCAGTAGAACCCTTAACGACCACGAAGCCAACTATAGTACTATTGAGAAAGAACTATTGGCAATAGTGTGGGCTACAAGGTACTTCCGTCCATACCTTTTTGGGCGAAAATTTATTATCGAGACTGACCATAAACCACTTACTTGGCTCTTCTCTCTTAAGGAACCCAACTCAAAATTGGTTAGATGGCGTCTAAAATTGTCAGAATTTGACTATACCATTCGGTACAAAAAGGGAACTAAAAATAGTAATGCTGATGCCCTCTCGAGGATAAAGAATCCGGAGATAAACATGGCTGAAGAAAGGATTTTAATACCCATGAGTAACTCCCCTATAAACTTATTCAAAACGCAAATTATTATTAACGAATCAAGCACTGGCGCTTTAAGAATGAAAAGGCAAAAGGTATTCGATAAGAATCGGATAACGCTCTATACAAAAAGTCTAGATGAAGAGACTATAATAACCCTTATGAAAACCCACTTCAATCCTAATGGATTAAACGCTATTCTTATTAAGAAGGAAGAATTTTATAAAACTCTAGAAGAAGCATATTCCAAGCATTTTTCGAATAACGAAAAGTTCAGAGTAGTCCGTTGTACTTATCTGTTAGAAGATATAACAGATGAGGGAAAACTTGCAGAACTAATTGAGAAGGAACATCTCAAAAACAACCATCGTGGTATCGAAGAAGTATGCAAGGAATTAAAAATGACATACTATAATCCAAAGATGAGGGAACGTGTAACAAAGTTTATAAACAACTGCAATATCTGTAACCTAGAAAAATATGAAAGAAAACCACCTAAACCTCTTTTTAAAGTAACAGAATCTGCTCATGAACCAAACCAGATAATTCATGTAGATGTTTTCTATTCTCTGCAAAACAATCTCTTCTTAACTATAATTGATAAATTCACTAAACACGCTTGCGCGATAAAGATTTTGGGCAGAACGTGGACAGAATTTAAAAGAGCATTGTCGTACTATTTTGGACAATTTGGCAACGTTAAGAAACTAGTCGTAGATAACGAATTAGGTTTTAAAGCCATACCGTTAAGCGAGTTTCTGAAAAACCATAATGTTGAGATACATTTTACTTCTAACAGTAACCATACTTCGAACGCAGATATTGAAAGGTTACATAACACTATCAATGAGCATATTCGTCTCTTAAAACATGATAGTGAAAATAATAAAGGAACTGTCGAAGAGAAGATTCTTCGCATCATTACCTATTATAATAATACAATACATTCCACTACAAGTAAGAAACCCATAGATTTCGTCAATGGGAAGATCCATCAAGACGAATACCCTGCAATTTCCGCTAGAATACTAGAAAAGAAGCAGAAAATAATCGATAGACTAAATAAAAATAGGAAAGATAATACGATAGAATCAGGAAAGAATTATATAAAAGAAATCAGAGGAGGCAAGAACCACTCTAAATATAGGAAAATAAATTCCAGAAAGATAGATAACGACCATGTTATAGACACAGGTAATAATTTAAAATATTATAGGGCTCACGTAAAAGATAGGAAAAAGTATCAAGAGCTAGAATAAATATTAATAAGAGAATATAAAGAGTTAGAATAAGCATTATTAGGAAAGTATCAAGAATTAGATAACCATTACGAAGAAAAAGAATGATAAAGTTATGATAAATATTAGTTTGATGAGTTATGATAAATATTAGTTTAGGTAAAGTTTAAATAAAAATAAAGAATAAAACTTTTACAGGAAATTACGATGACGAACGTACTAATACTACAGACCTTAAACATTATGCTGACTTTGACAATGACAAGGACTCAGGAGATACAAATTCAGGATTTAAACAGTAACAACGGGTATTTAACACTAGAGCTAGAGCAAATTAAAATCACGAAAAATTATCATAAGATTTTACATATTATCAATACTACGCAACTCGAAGCAACGAAAGATTTAATAAAAAATAATCTCGTTACACTAGAACCTAAGAGTACACTTTTAGGGCCAATGTACAATACCTTAAGTCAAAACTTTATTTTACTAGAGGCAAAGTTAGATAATATTAAACCACATTACAGAAACAGAAGAGGACTCCTCGATATAGTAGGTAAAGGTCTCAAATATATAGCAGGTACAATGGACCGTGATGATGAAATAGAAATTAAAGCAAAATTAGATGAGTTATACGATAACACCCAAAGAATAATAGTGGAAGAAAATAAACAAGTGTCAATCAATCAACAGATATCAGGTCAAATACTTAACATAACGAACCATATTAATAGCCAACAACATATTATTAAGACATATATCAATAACTATACTAGCGAACTTTCGAATAAAATAGCAACTATTGAAGATGAAATAAGATTAATGCAGAATGCATACCAAATTAATAACGATATAGTACTACTTAGAAACCACATAGACGATATAGAACAAGTTTTATTTTCCAGCAAATTAGGTATCTTATCTAAAAATATTCTTAACGTAGAAGAACTCAAATTTATATCGGACATTACCAGTTACCAAAGCATTAGAACCTCAGTAATGACTTATAGAGATTCGATTATCATAACCCTTCTCATACCCCAATTACTAAATACACGATTTTCTAGAATCCTTATAGAACCTATACCCGATTCTCAAAATAAAAGCCTACACTTATATATAAATGAAATCCTTATCGACGAACGCAATAACGCGTATGAATATCCTGTTAAAGAAAACCTAAAGAAATACCTTATTCCCATTACCGATCCTTGTATTAAAAACATAGCAATGTTAAGAGAAGCTCCTTGCACCAAAGAAATTAAAATCGACAAAGAAATTAAAGAAATAAATAACGGCATAATTATTACTAAAGGTCTGACTGATACAACGGTTACGCATAACTGTAACAAATTGAATATTAGTATATACGGAAACAATTTAATTAAATTTAAAAATTGCAAAATAAATATACTGGATAAAGTATTTGAAAATTTCGAACAAACCATTCATGATAAGATAATTGTCCCCAATTTTTTAACTAGAACTAAAGAAAATAATATATATAAAGAACTTAGTCTAAATGACTTGTATTTAGAAAACATAAACAATAAAGAATTAATTGAAGAAATAAAGCATAGAAATAATAAGTTTAGCTTTGTTAATATAGGGACAAATTCCATTATTTTTGTAATACTTACCATAATAATAATAACAAAATTATATAAAATAATTATAAAAAGAATAAAAGAGAGAAAGGAAGACGGAGAGAACATAAACATAAATATAGTTTCGTCGGAGCCTCAAACTAACGGTGGGGGTGTTATAGTTACGCCTCCTAGGAAATCTATATTATAATCTATACATTCTCATGAGACATTTCCAACCTTGAGACATCCGTTGAATTTCACCATTCGAATTTCGCCATAATGTCGCGAAATCAGTTCACACGATTTCGCAAGTGACTTCTTGCAACTTTGTCTCGTTGATATCCTCTGTTCTAAGAACTGCAGGTGCATGAACGTGTGAACTTATTAAACGTGTGAACTGATCGAATTACACAGGCCTGCAAGGTTTTTTTCTGTTCAATTTAATAGTCGTATTTTAAGTATTTTTTCGCGCTGAATCCGAATCCGTTGGCCAAATTGCCCTATCACGTCAGGATTTTGAGCAATCCTAACCTAAAAGTGCCAAAAAGCGTGTTTTTTGCACTTTTGCGCGTTAAATATCTCAAAACTATGGAATGATAGGGCAAATCTGACAACGGGATCGTTTTCAGCATGCCAAAATCTATAGAAAAGCATGTCGAAAGCGTGAAATTTGACAACACTTTTTTTGTAATACTGAAAAGAAAAACTTCTCGCGCGAAATCGACGATTTTTATTAAGACATGTTATCATTGTTTTTCTTTTCAGTATTACAAAAAAAGTGTTGTCAAATTTCACGCTTCCGACATGCTTTTCTATAGATTTTGGCATGCTGAAAACGATCCCGTTGTCAGATTTGCCCTATCATTCCATAGTTTTGAGATATTTAACGCGCAAAAGTGCAAAAAACACGCTTTTTGGCACTTTTAGGTTAGGATTGCTCAAAATCCTGACGTGATAGGGAAATTTGGCCAACGGATTCGGATTCAGCGCGAAAAAATACTTAAAATACGAGCCCCCGAAAAACGAGGTGCAACGATGATAACATGTCTTAATAAAAATCGTCGATTTCGCGCCAAGAAGTTTTTCTTTTCAGTATTACAAGAAAAGTGTTGTCAAATTTCACGCTTCCGACATTCTTTTCTATAGATTTTGGCATGCTGAAAACGATCCCGTTGTCAGATTTGGCCTATCATTCCATAGTTTTGAGATATTTAACGCGCAAAAGTGCAAAAAACACGCTTTTTGGCACTTTTAGGTTAGGATTGCTCAAAATCCTGACGTGATAGGGCAATTTGGCCAACGGATTCGGATTCAGCGCGAAAAAATACTTAAAATACGACTATTAAATTGAACAGAAAAAAAATAAACTGTTTTTTGCAGGCCTGTGTTATTAATATACTCAAGGGTTGATGATCATAATGGATTAAAAGTAGAAGTCAGTTCTAATCGAGTTTTCAAAGTTACAAGTTATTTCCCGGTCGCGCTCCGTGTTCCTATCTTTCAATAAAAATTAATTAAGTTAACTAAAGTTTTGTAAAAAATTAGTTAGTGAATATTATTCTCAATAAAGTTCATTTGTGCTTAATTTGTTTTATTAATATCGTGGTTCGATCTCGAGGAAGAGATCGAACAAACTTAATTTTTTTTACAATCTCGAAGAAGGAGATTAAAAGTACTAGACTCACCGGATCCATGCAGACTACGGCTGAGGTGTTCGGTAAGGCAAACTAAAAGATCAACAGTGGATCTTTTTTGTCGGAAGCCGTATTGTTTGTCGTTGATAAGTTGGTTGGATTCTAGGTATCCCATTAGCTTTTTGTTAATTATCGTCTCCATGGTTTTGGAGAGAATAGAAGTAATTGCTATTGGACGGTAGTTGGAGGGAAGGCTGGAGTTACCTTTTTTCGGTATTGGCTGGACATGGGCAAGTTTCCAGGAGTCTGGGTAAACTCCGGAGGAGTATGATAGAGCAAAAAGTTTGCGCAGAGGTTTAGCCAAAGGTGATGCGCATTGTTTTAAGACGACAGGGGGTATATTATCGGGTCCAGTGCATTTATTGACATCGAGCTCCTTGAGGCACCTGTACACCTCGCGAGTTCTGAAGAAAACCCTGGGCATTAAATGAGCGCTGTGCTCGAGAACTGGGGGTAGCATATCAGTTTGGGGTAAAGAAGAATTGGCAGCAAACAGAGATGCTAATAAATCGGCCTTGGATTTTCTGTCTGTTATCTCCTTCTCATCGTGGATGAATGAAGGAGTTGTGGATGAAGTGAAATTCTTCTTGATGGAGCTTACCAAGGACCAGAAGTTCTTGCTACCAGAGGTTGCATTAAGGAGTTTACTTCTCAATTTGTTGTCAAATGAATTTTTGACATTCCTGATGGTGACTTTGCACGAATTTCTCAGTTTTATATAGATACTCTAAACGGAGCGATTCACTCGGGGAGCTCTTGTAAGCTCGAAAGGCGGCTTCTTTATTTCTGATTGCATTCATACATTCCTGATTAAACCATCTGTTGGGCCTAGCCTTCACAGATTTAGTTGTATGAGGAATGAACAAATGCATTCCTGCCTGTATGATCCTAGAGATACGGATAGCGGCAGCATTGACGTTTTTGTTTCGGAAACACAGGTTCCAGTCAGTAGATTGGAAAAAATTAATAAGCCCCAGCCAATTGGCTTTCCCATAATGCCATACAGTTCTTTTAACTGGTTTGGGAGGGTTGCGAAATTTGAATGGGAAGCTAGCGCTAACTAAGCAGTGGTCCGAATTGCCGAGAGGTGAATCAACTTCGACGGAGTATCGCTCTGGATGGGAAGTAAGGAAAAGATCAAGGATATATCTTCCTTGACCAGCAGCATCAGGGACTCTTGTGGGATGATCCACAATTTGATGCAAGTTATTGATGTCTGCAAAGAGCTCGACGTCCTTGCCAGAAGCACTGGTGCCTTTTGAGTAAGTCAGCCAGTTTACATTGTGAACATTGAAATCACCCGCAACGATGATTTCACACTCAGGATTGGACGATAAAAATCCCGAGATTTGTTCGGAAATAGTATCAAAAGATAAGGTGGAGGCTGCGTTACTTATGTTATTATGTTAGGGCTTCTGTATAGGAAGCAGAAGAATATGACGTGGCTTTGGAAAATGATTTTAATCCAAAAATAATTAAAATCTGAAGTCGTGCTTGAATTTATTTTATAAAAAGCCACGTCATCCCTAACATAGATGGCGATACCCCTATGGGGGGAGAGATTGTGCACTAAAGTGAACCCCGATACCTGGTAATGACCTAAGTCATTATCGGGTGATATTTGGGTTTCACTAAGTGCGAAGATTGGGGGTTTATAATTAGATAAGTGGCACTCAACAAAAGAGAAATTCGCATGAAGTCCACGAATGTTACAAAAGTCAATACAAAAATTTGACCTGTAACGGGACTTCGGTTGCGCAGGCTCAATCGCCACGTTCTCGGGGATATTTCCCGGCATTACATTTGCCGCAACCATCAGAGTCAATAAAATTTGTCCTCGTCAAAGTGTTATGCCTTTTGAGACGGGGCAAATTTCATCGACCGACAGATTTTAGCCGCGGCACCTGCAGGACCGAGATGCGAGAGAGGGTAGGGAGCAAGGGTACTTACTTGAGCCGTTCGTCGGTCCGGTCGGTCGTTGAGTCTAGTGAAGGGTGATGGGCCTTCGCGTTAGACTGCGCTCGTTTATTTTTTTTGTCACTGTTTTTTTTATTGTGTGTGTGTTTTTTTTGTGCACAAATTTTTTTTCCACTTTTTTTCCACAATTTTTTTTTTTTTGTTAATCACAGTTCACAGTAAAAATATTCAGCGCGTTTTTCGGGGACCGGAACAGCACACGTCCGTACACTTCGCTGTCCTAGCCCAAACTCAACACATTGCAACACACAGGAACTAGCTGAAGCGAGGAAGGTGATCATCGGCCAGATGCAAAGAGAAAAATTCGGAGAAGACATTCGCCATATAGGTATGGAGAGGTATGGAGAGGTCGCCAAAAATAGCTCTCTGAGTGTGTTAACCCCCTGGATAGATGAAGAAGGACTACTCAGAGTTGGAGGTAGGCTCCAAGCGTCAAACCTAGACTACGAAGCAAAACATCAGCTATTGTTGCCGTACGACCATCCAGTAACGAAGCTCATAATCAATGACATCCATACTCGAAACCATCACATCGGACCGCAAACCCTCTTAGCGTCAGCAAGACAGCAGTATTGGCCCATTAAGGGTAAAACACTCGCACGTTCCGTGGTCGATCATTGTATACAATGCACCCGAGCAAAACCCAAGCTTTACACGCAATTGATGGGAAACCTGCCATCTCAACGCGTGCAACCTGCACGCCCCTTCATAAATTCAGGGGTAGATTTTTGTGGCCCTATATGGACACATTTCAAAATCAGAGGGAAGAAACCTCAAAAAAGTTATATCGCGGTGTTCTGCTGCTTCGCAACCAAAGCAGTGCATCTCGAAGTAGTAACAGATTTAACCACGCAAGGCTTCATAGGGGCACTCAGAAGGTTCATAGGACGACGCGGACTTTGTAAAAAAATATTCTGCGGTAATGCAACCAATTTTGTGGGCGCCAAGGGTCAGTTGGAGGAATTACGCCTGATGATCGAAAATGATCAGTCAAAAATAACATCTGAAGGCTCTAAGATCGGCATCGACTTCAAGTTCATACCACCCCGAGCTCCTCATTTCGGAGGGTTATGGGAGGCTGCAGTTAAATCGGCAAAGCATCTTCTACAGCACACATTATCTTCGGCTAATCTAACGTACGAAGAGTTAGAGACAGTAGTGGTTGAAGTCGAGGCGATACTCAACTCACGACCAATAACACCTATGTCAGCTAATCCAAATGACTTGACGGCGTTAACACCAGGTCATTTCCTGATTGGAGAGCCACTAATTAACCCTTTTGATCCACATTCCACACCACAAAATCACAACCTTCTTACACGTTGGAAGCTTGTAACGCATATCAAATGCGAATTTTGGAGGAGATGGTCGATGGAATATCTCAACCAACTTCAAAGCAGATACAAATGGAAACAAAAATGCCAAAATGCCCAAGAAGGAGCCATGGTTATTGTAAAAGACGATCATCTTCCACCATTGAAATGGTCATTAGGACGCATAGTAGAAGTCATCAAGGGAAAGGACGGTTTGGTAAGGGTTGCAGACGTGCGCACTAGCAGGGGAGTAATACGTCGGCCCATACATAAACTCGCTACCAATAGAAGAAGACAACAAGGGATCAAGCGGTACAAAGAAGGATGCAGCCACAACTTCAAACACGCACATCCCACAAGCCGCCATCGAAGCTGGGCCATCGACAGCAAAGACGGGAAGAAATGAAGACAGCAACCAAACGAAGACCGAGGAAACCAACAATCCGAGGAAGAAGCAAAAACGATCAATGGGCGAAGTAATGGTAACGGTGCTTTCAGCTTGCATGATATTTGGTCAATCTACTGCTTCACCAGTGAATATAAGAACGTTTCAGTCCCAACCAGGCATTTATTTCGAAAACCTGGGTCTGGCGAATATCGTCACCAGTGAATGGCAACTTATTTCTTACTACAACATGACACCTTTTTGGAATGAGTTCGACGCTCTGATGACGTATAACAACTTGCTAGAATCTATTTGCCAGCAAATCGTGCAACAAACATCATGTAGGCAGACCATATTTAATCTCCAGCACATAACACAACAAATAGAAGAAAACAACAAGCTATTACTACCAGCACACGTCACCACCAGATCCAAAAGAGGGGCGCTAAATATTGTAGGAAGCATTGCAAACGCGCTATTTGGAGTCCTGGATGCGGAGTATGCCGAAAATATGTCAGAAACAATAGACGCAATAAGTCAGAATGAGAAACATCTACATCAGCTTATAGCAAACCAAACATCGATTCTGGATGCGACCATCAATATAATGCGACGTGATCAAGAGGCGATCAACATTCAGCTTAAAGAATGGACGGCACAGGTCGACAACTTAACGGTAGAAATCAACGAAATGAAGCAAGGACTCTTTCAAGAGCAACTATCTAACACCTTCACTTCGATGGCCATGCAAATGTACATCATTAGCGCAAGCTTTCAGCAAACCCAGACATCAATCTTGAATGTACTGACAGACACACACCACGGAAAGCTAAACCCACTTCTGGTCACTCCTAATCAATTATCGAGGCAGCTTAAACAAATCAGAAATAACCTACCCCCATCGCTCAGATTACCAGCGATCCAAGATGACATACTGCAGTATTACAATCTTATAGTCATCCAGGGGCGACCGACCCTGGGACACATCATTTTCAAACTCAGCCTACCATTAATCTCAACAGAAGATTTTGAACTTTTCAACATGATTCCAGTACCAGTACCAGGCAACAACACTTTCATTATGATTCAACCGTCATCGCAGTTTTTAATTGCAAACCTCCATCGGGATGAATATCGACCATTGAAGGACTTGTCATTATGTGCACTAAAAATCAATCATCGATATCTTTGCAGACAAGCGCAACCACTGTTCAGACAAAACTCCAATATCAGTGCATGCGAGATACAATTATTAAATAATATGCCGCACCCACCTACTTGCAAGATAGCAACAACAAATCAAAACTCTTACTGGATACCACTACATGACCCGAATCGTTGGATATATGTCATGAAAGAAAAAACTAAGGTGAACATGGTGTGTAAAGGCAAGGCTCAACACCTTCATTTACAAGGATCCGGGATATTGAGTCTACTGGAGGATTGTATGATCAAGCAGCCTCACCTTAGCATCCAAGGTCATAACAGAGTACCTTCAACAACATCATTAGCATACCTACCGTTTAGCAATCTAACGAATGCAACAAGCTGGAAGGAACCACAGCTCATCGAGAAGAAAAACTACAGCTACCATCCCCAACTGTTGGAACTAGACTCACTAAAGGAACAATTAAATCAACTAAAAAACGACGAATTGATGAATATTAAACCACGAGAAGTGCATCAATTCGCCCTAGGATACATCTCCATAGGGTTAATTATAATTATAATGGTCGGCATTACCTTTCGATACTTTCGCAGTCGGACAGCCCCCAACAGAGAAAACAGGAAGACACCAATACCGCAACCCCGAGTCAGTCTGGCCAGAAGAGAAGCTGAAGAATCCGAATTCCGAATTAATTTTAATGAATAATTAGTTGTTAAATAGCATTTAACGCGGGGGAGGATGTTGAATCTCCTACATAAAAACATAAAAAATAATAGAAGATAGAAAAAATTAGCATAGATATAGAATAAGCACAAAAGTAAATTCCTCCACACCGTAATTCAATACCATTTCCTGCACTTGCACCAAAAAGCTTTTTATCTCCTCAAGAAAATGCACCGTAAACTAATTATTAAAAGGTAAAATTCGTCGCCAGATGAAATTTAATGCTTTTGTTTTTCAACTTGAATTTTCTCGTGAGAAAAGAAATATGTCGATTATGTTGTTCTTTTTTGGTAGTTTGTGTGATAAAAATTAGTATTTAAGAAATGTTGGAAAATAAATGAAGTCATTCAGAGATTATCTATTCACCTGAAACAAAGGCTTTTATTTCGCGTATTACCAAGTGAGCCTACTTGGAATAATCATTCTAGTGTAGCAGTACCAAGCACTGTTTTACACATAACATCATACGCTTACGGGTACAAGAACCCTAAGCAAATTATAATCGAAACTTTAAGGCAAAAGAGTCTTAGACATCGCTTTTTAGTGGATGTCCACGCCATTATAGGGCTGCACTGTCAAAATTTCAGCCCTGTAGCTCCAACGGTTTGGATAAACCCCATTTGAGCCCCTTAGGGGATGAATTTCGAAAAATCGCTTCTAAGTGGATGTCTACGTCAATATAGGGATGCACTGTCAAAATTTCAGCCTTATAGCTCCAGCGGTTTTGAATTGACCCTATTTCACCCCCTTGAGTTGATCGTGTGGACCGAAAGGGTCGAACCCACATCCCAACTAGTTTCTATTTGTAGCCGATTTAGGGGTGGTTTCAACCCTTTAGGATCACCCCTTATCATAAAGTTCGCGTTGATTTAGTACAAATCAACCACCTTCGCAAATAAATATTAAAAAAAGTGTATTTCATTGCATTAGTTTTCATTATTATCGAAATAATCGCGAAAAACCCTAAAAAGGGGTGTTTTTTTGCATTTTTAAGGTTGACGCCCATGTTTTAGGACCGCAGGACCCCGATTTTCGTGATCAGCGACCCCAAAAACCTTTAGGGTTCGATTTTCTTAACGGTTTGAATGGACTATTTATCTGTTTTCAGCAAAAGACTTTTATTTTTATATTTTAAAAATAAAAGTCTTCAAAGACTTTTATAGAAAAAACTGGAAAAATAAAAATCTTAGAAAGACTTTTATGCAAGACAGACTTTTTTAACAGTTATTTTTGATTTTAAAAATAGAAGTCTTCCCATAAGAGTTTTGGAAGACTTTAAAAATAAAAAACAAAAATGAGAGTTTTTAATGACCTAAAACTTTTTTAGTTAAATATAACTGTTATTGTTTATTTAAAAAATTTAAATTAATTTTAACTATTAAACTTGACTTTTATAATAAAAGTCTACAATTTAAAAGTAACCCCACCACCGCGTAGAACTCGCTACTCTGAGTATCCAGTATAAATTTTATGCAGATCAGACAACATTTACTATTTGATTTTTTAAGTCAAAAATACAAATATAACAGTTATTTACGATCCCTGGTTTATTTGGAAGATAGCCAAACAAAAGTAGGACTATCAAAAAAGCTTTCCCCAAACTTTAAAGGACCTTATAAAATAATTAAACTTCATAATAATCAAAATATCACTATTCAATGTAAAGGCAAACAAACTACGGTTCATAAAAATCGTTTAAAACTCGCCTATCTCGTTACAGGTGCCTCATTTCCCTAATTAAAGCGGAACACTTCAAAATAGAGCCCGTAATTAAAGGCAGTGGACTTTTCTACGAACATTTGGGACACGTGAGACTTTACTCTGATTTCTGGCAAATCATTACATATACAAACATATCCTTTTATAATAAGAAACTCTCTTTAATCGAAAACATTTATGAAAAATCACTTCATCTATGCCGCGGTAATGCACTAAAAACATACGCTTTCCATTGCGCGCAGACTCTTGATTTCTTATCTATACAAATACCCAAACTCCGCCAAAAGGAAGAAACCCTTGCACATTTAATCAATCATCGTAGAAACAAGCGCGGACTTTTCAATGCCGGAAGCTATGCATTAAACTGGTTATTCGGAACCCCTGATGTCGACGATGCGCAGTATTATAACGATGCCATTAAGAAAGTAGAAGAAGACGACAAGATTGTTCAAAATCTCATGAAAGAACAGATTCAGGTGGTTAAAAGCACTATTTCTAATTTTAACGAATCAATTAACTCTCTAAAAGAGAATGAAAGGATTTTTAATGAAAACATAAATACAATTAATAAATTCATAAATAATACTATTCACTCTGAAACTATTTTAGAGGGATCACTTGTTGTTACTGATCATATGAAAAAATTAACTTACCTTGTAAACGAAATGAATGAACAATTTGATCAATTAATTAATGCTATTCTATTTGCAAAAACTAACATATTGCATCCTGTTATTATTACCCCTAAACAACTCATAGACGTATTAAATAATAATATTAAATTACTTTCAGATGGAAAGAACTTTCCATTAGCTTTAGAATAGAATAATGCTTATAAGTTACTAGATTTATCTAGATTAAGAGTATATTACCAAAACGATAGATTAGTTTTTATAATTCAAACCCCTCTAATTAAAAATAATATATTTAATGTTATAAATTATTTCCTTTACCAATTCCACAAGACTCCTATGTTTATGCCTTTATAGACCCTTTATATCCTTCTATCGCAATTTCAATTATTAATTTACAGTACGTGAACCTGCGAGATTTCACGCAATGCCAAAATATAGCTGAAGATGACATGATCTGCGAAATTCACGAAATCTACTCAACACTGGAGAAACCTACATGCGAAACTACACTTTTAACATCAATTAAAAATAAAATTCCTGAAGATTGTAAAACTCACATGGTGAAAGGAAACATCGAAGTATGGCACCCTTTAAAATATAATCAATGGATTTTCGTTTTAAGCAGTCCCGATAGACTTACAATAGACTGTCCTGAAGTAGAAGTATTCGACAAGATCATCCAAAATACTGGAATCTTAACCCTTGAAGACGGATGTAGGGCATATTCAAAACTCAACCAACTAATTGCTGGCAGGAAAATAACGATAAACTATCATAACATCATTCCTGAAATCAACATACTCGAAGATGACTGCTGTCAAAAGGAGAACTCTACCAATTCCAAGAATAACTTGTATCTCTCTCCGATCCATCTTACCAACGTTCGATTAGACGACCTCAAGCAAGCTTTACATAGGTTAGACATCCTTGATGATCACATTGATGACCTTCTAAATAAACCACACATCATAAGGCATCAGTACTGGTACGTCCTAGCGATAAAGGTTCGACCAACGTTCAAGGGAATATTCATCCTTCACAAACTCTTCTCTTATATTGGATTATATACATGTATAAAATTATTATGTTGCACGAAACGTGATCAACCTAGGAGATCATCAGGCTGCCTGGTTGCTGTTTATAATCATTGTTTTAATTCCGGAGATAAAAGCGTTACGTCTACTCCAACAACCCGATCTTCTGCAGAGGATAGGAACGTCTCTCCTTTGGTAATACATGAACGACATTGACGAAATTGTTTTAGCTGCATTAAATCAATGCACTTCACCTGTAAGTGCATTAACATTAAATAATAGTCTAATCAGCAGTTTATTCACCTGAACATAATCAGGTGAATAAACTTAAATGCGTCATGTGTGGCGACCGGCAATAAATTTTTGTAATGATATTATTTGTCCACTCATCACTTTGAATAAGTGTCAATATGTATGTTGTTTTTATTGAATAAAATCGAAGATAATGTTTATATATGCACTTTTGGGTGCTATAAATTTGGCTAGCTCATAAGAAGTTTGGGAGTTTTAATAAACGAGTCAACGGTTAAAGATATAAAATTCAGTTGTTTTGTTTCCTCAACGTTTAACATTTTTACAATCAGTTGTTTTGTTTCCTCATCGTTTAACATTTGGTCCTTCGAGCGAAGTTTTAAATAAATTAAATCAACCTTTAGAACAAGGTGTCTTGAGGCTCTGAAAATATAAAAAAAAATAATAATAATTTTATCCCTATAAACCAACCTCTAGAACACAGTGTCCAGAGGCTCTGAAATATCCCCAAATTACCATTAAATTAACCTATCCAAACCGCGACATAAAACGTTGAAGTTGTGCGGTCTTCAACAAATTATCCTCCTCACCTAATTCCAAATTTATTCAGTGACAGAAAATCATCAACATGGATCCACTGGTGAAGCAGCAAAGTCTTCTGGTAAAAACAATCCAGAAGGTGGCAACGCAATTACGCAAGGATTCTTCAGCAAGGAAAACAAAGGAATATGGCGAGGCGCGATTACAAACAATAAACCATACCTGGGAACAAATCGAACTGCTCAACTCCCAGATAGAAGCTATGAAAGATCAGCACCCCGACCATAAGTACTTCACTGAGAGCTACTATGGTCAAATCGAATCTCTATACGAGCAAACAAGAGATCAAGCAGAAACAATCATTCGAGAAGCAATCGATAGAAAAAAGAACTCGGATGAAATTGCAGTTCAACTACGTCTAATAAAAAAGCAAACAGGGATAATTGAAACACTGAATCGCAACATACAAACTATTCAAGAGGGACTCGGACTACCACAATCATCTATTCACTATAAACAAAAAATAAAACTCCTAAATGATTACTGGGAAATGATACTTCATAACCATGCAGAAATAATAAGCTCAGGGAAATTTAAGGATGACTATTTTGAGAAAGATATGTTTGCTACAACAGAGGACGTGTATCAGACCACCATCATCAACCTCCAAGAAAAGATGGAAGAGGTGTCACTGTCAACCGCACAGCCAGTTTCAGGACAACCACAGACAAGTAGTACAGCGATAATAATGGATAACAATTCAGCAGTTAAGCTACCTCGTATTGATATCCCAAATTTTAGTGGTGATTACCTCAAATGGCCATCATTCAGAAGCCTATTCATGGAACTAATTCACAAGAACGGGCGAATTACAAAGGCTGAGAAATTGTTTTATTTAAAGGCAAACGTAAAAGCCGAACCAGGAGAGCTCATTCAACATTTGAGTATAACAAATGAGAACTACGACACAGCATGGGAAATCCTAGACCGAAGATACAATAATAAAAGAACCCTGGTATCAGCACAACTGCGAACGCTCTGTAATCAACCAGAGCTTTCCAAGGAGTCAGCCATTAATCTAAAGGGGCTCCATGACACAACACTAGAATGCCTAGAGGCAATTAAAAATCTGGACATTGACATTAAAACCTGGGATCCATTGCTAATACATCTGTTGGTCCAGAAACTTGATAAAGAAACACGAAGAATCTACGAGCAATCATTGAAAAATCCTAGGGAGCTGCAGGATCTGAAACAATTTCTAGAGTTCCTCGAAAACCCATTCCAAGGGTTGGAGTCGATTGAACCTATGAAACCTAACCTCACAGCCAAACAGTCAGAAAAAAAGAATGAGGTGAAGGTGCATCACGGTGCAGTAGGCAAACTAAGCTGCACCTATTGTCAAGCAGACCATAAAATTTACTCGTGCGATAAATTTGCTAACCTTAATACCCTCCAAAGAAATGCGGCAATTCGAAAAGCTAAACTATGCACTAATTGCCTGGTAAAGGGCCATGCAGTAAACAAGTGTAAAAGCTGGAGAACTTGTAAATTGTGTAGTAAAAAACATCATACATTACTACATCTTGACCATGTAAACCCTCAAGGCAGGATAAATGGGCAATCATTGGACCCGAGATCATCAGAAGTATCGTCGCACGTAGCAGAGAGCCTAGTTCATCACCCCGTTCTACTGGCTACAGCAGAAGTAACAGCAGTTGGAAAAAATGGAAAATTGGTAGTGCTTCGAGCTCTTGTTGATCAAGGGGCTCAAGCAAGCTTCATAACAGAAAATGCCGTTCAGCGCTTACAATTACCAAGGAGGCGCATCTCCGCAAGAGTAACTGGCGTAGGCGGATCAACGTTAGAAACCATCAAGGCATGCATCAAGCTGACGATTAAACCGAGATTTACATCAGAGTATTCGACAACAACTACGGCACTAGTGTTAAAAAATCTTACAAGATTGCTGCCATCTGAAAGGATCTTTCCAAAAACAACGTGGACACATACCAAGAACCTTACCCTAGCAGACCCTAAATATGATGTCCCTGGTAAAATCGATATTATAATCGGAGCAGAAGTATTTGGAAGAATCTTACTGGGGAATGTATTACGCGGACCACCGGGATCTCCCATAGCACAGGAAACAGAATTGGGGTGGATTCTATCAGGCGAAGTTGAACAAGAGTCATCAAACACAAACCTACAATGTTATATCAGTGAAGTTGGCCTAAACGAAGAAATACGCAGATTCTGGGAATTAGAAGAACTAACCACTAATGCAGTTCTAACAACTGAGGACATAATATGCGAGACTCACTATAGAACAACATATAAAAGAGCAGCTAACGGTCAGTACATTGTAAGGCTTCCATTCAAAAAGAACCCTGAAGATTCCAATTTGGGAGGATCCAAGGAACTCGCTTTAGCACGATTACTCCAAATGGAAAAAAAGTTTAAAACAAACAAATCATTCGAAATCATGTATAAGGAGTTTATGAAAGAAAACCTGCAGCTCGGACACATGATTCCAGTAACTGATCACATAGATACAGCCTATTACTTACCTCATCATGCAGTAATGAAGGAGGACAGCACAACGACGAAATTAAGAGTCGTATTTGATGGTACCGCCAAACGTCAAAATCACGAAAGCTTAAACGAGATTCTATTAACTGGCCCACAGATACAACAAACGTTAGTCTCAATTTTAATCAGATGGAGAAAACATAAAGTAGTATTTACATCAGACATTGAAAAAATGTACCGTCAAATAAAGGTTGACGTCAGAGATCAAAATTATCAGCGTGTTCTGTGGCGAAATTCTCCAGACGAACCCATCAAGGAATTCAATTTAACGACTGTTACCTATGAGACTGCAAGCGCACCATTCCTGGCAATTCGAACACTTCAACAATTAGCTAAGGATACATCAACAGATTTTCCGTTAGCAGAAAGAGTTATAATGCGAGATACTTACGTGGACGATATTGTATCAGGAGGAGACTCCGTAGAAGAAGCAATTGAAATAAGTTCTCAATTAATCACCTCGCTCAAAAAAGGGGGATTTAATTTGAGAAAATGGAATAGTAACTGCAGGGAATTGCTACAGAAGCTACCATGGCAGCTGAGAGAGGTTGCCCCAGAGTTCGACTTTGACCAAGAAAGATCGATAAAGGCACTTGGAGTGCATTGGAGTCCATCTACTGACCTCTTCAAAATAAAGGTCAACACGAAAGACAATAAACCACCCCTAAGTAAGCGTGAATTATTGTCACAAGCTGCCAAAATCTTCGACCCAATAGGACTACTAGCACCAATTACTATAAGTATTAAACTAATGTTCCAAGAACTATGGACAGAAGGCCTAGATTGGGACGAACCACTACCCCAAGAAGTCAGTCTAAAATGGGAAAAAATTCAGGCAGAACTTCCCTGCTTAATGCAAATCCACGTACCACGATGGATTGGATACTCTCGAGAAGCACACCATTACGAATTGCACGGATTTTCAGACGCATCAGAAAAAGCATATAGTGCTGCAATTTACTTCAGAACGATATGTGGAGAAAAAACAACAGTATCGTTGCTAACGGCTAGAACAAAGGTTGCTCCCCTAAAATCAAAATTATCCCTACCACGTCTAGAATTGTGTGGAGCAACTCTTCTTGCCAAATTATTACGGGAAACCATAGACAGCTTAGAAATTCCAGATGTGCCATATTGCGCCTGGACAGATTCAAAGATTGTACTATCGTGGATTTGCCAGGACCCACATAAATGGAAAACCTTTGTCGGCAACCGAGTGTCAGAGATTCAATCAGCAACTAGTAAGGAATTATGGCGTCATATAAGATCAGCTGAAAACCCAGCTGACATAGCGTCAAGAGGGTTATCTCCTTCGAAATTAAAGGCAAACACGTTGTGGTGGGAAGGTCCACAGTGGCTCAAAAACGATCAAGTTATATATCCAGCAAGTGAAATAGAGGAAACAGACTTAGAACAGCGAAAAGCTGTAATCAACACGGCAACATTGGAAGTCAACGAAAATAGGATTGAATCCTTGCTGCAAAATTATTCATCATTGAGAAAGCTACTGCGGATCATAGCATATTGTAAAAGATTTATAACCAATTGCATGAAGACTAGTAACAAACGAATTACTGGTCCTCTCACGGTTGAAGAAATTGAAAACGCATTACCCCCAATAATCCAAATAACTCAAAAAGAACATTTTAAAGAGGAACTGGAGAAGCTAAAAAAGGGACAAGAATTATCAAAGTCAAGCCGACTGATTACACTAAACCCCTTTCTGGACGTAAACGGACTCATACGTGTTGGTGGAAGGTTAGACAAGTCAACCTTAGACTATGCCCAAAAACATCCCATTATAATTCCTCACAAGGGTGAAATAACCTCACTCATCATAGACGAAGCTCATCAGAAGACACTCCACGGAGGAAACACCTTAACTCTGGAAATAATCCGTCAACGCTATTGGATATTGAATGGACTAAAGGCAGTGAAGGGCCACATTCACAAATGTATCAAATGTCATCGATACAAAAAGCAGATGTCACAGCAATTAATGGGTATGCTGCCGAAAGCTAGAGTTACTCCCAGTCGACCATTTACGCATACTGGCGTGGGCTATGCCGGTCCCTTTGATCTACTGGCCACCACGGGCAGAGGTAGTCGAACCCACAAGGGATATATCGCAATTTTCGTATGCCTCACTACCAAGGCCATGCACATTGAAGTAGTAACGGACCTCACATCTAAGGCATTCATTGCAGCATTTAAAAGGCTAGTCAACCGTAGAGGGCCTGTTGCACACGTATATAGTGACAATGCTACAAACTTCGTTGGCGCTAGTCGAATAATTAGCGATCTTCACCGACAACATTCCTATAGAGCAGAAGTCAGTGAAGCCTTAAGAAAAGATGGAACACAGTGGCACTTCATCCCACCATCATCCCCACACTTCGGAGGATTGTGGGAGGCAGGAGTGAAATCAACCAAGCATCATATGCGCAGAGCGATTGGAGAAACAAGATTAACTTATGAGGAGATGGCCACATTAATGACACAAATAGAAGCATGTCTGAATTCCCGCCCCCTATGTCCGTTATCGGAAGATCCAGACAATCTAGAAGTATTAACTCCTGGACATTTTTTGACAGGCGCACCTATTTTGTCGCTACCAGATCGAAACCATTTAGAAATCAATCCGAATCTACTAAAGCGATGGGATCGACTGGACAGAATGTATCAGGAATTCTGGAAAAAATGGTCCATGGAATATATTGGGAGGCTACAATGCCGACCTAAGTGGAACCAGAAACAGGACAATTTGAAAATAGGTAACCTTGTCTTAATCAAGGACGATAACCTACCACCTGCTAGATGGGCTCTTGGAAGAGTAGTTGCAACACACCCAGGGGCTGATGGACTGGTCAGAGTTGTAACATTACAAACCAAAACGGGAATGTTAAAGAGACCGGTAGTAAAATTATCTCTACTACCAGTAGTCAGTAGCAACAGCGACGAAGAGCCAGGCACATTAACCAACATCCTGGGTGAAGAGATGAAAGACTGTGGAGAGGAACTATCGTCAACACAACCGAAAGCAAATGCCCGAAACCCTAAGAACCGCAAAAGGGCCGCTCATCACATAAGTCAATCAAAAGAGGCAAAGATAAGCAAGCAAGAACGGAAACCATGTCCTCAGCGCACATATCGACCAAATCTGTTGAGCTGTTTATTCATCATTACTACCTTCATCGTTATAATATCGGCTGAGAATCTGGTTACACCGTATAAAGTGTCCACACTTAAGAATAGAGAAGGTATTTACTTTGACGACATCGCAGAAGTGCAATTATATTTTAGCGAGTGGAATCTCCTAGTATATCACAACCTATCAACATACTGGAAGGAATATTACGGCATTAAAAAATCCATTAGAAGATTAAGCATTCTGTGCGAGGAAGAAAACCGGCTATCAAGAAATTTATGTATTGCTACCTCTCAATAATTTAAGCAACAATTAATAGACGCTGAGAACATCAATCAACTCCTCTATCAACAAAATGAGGACACACACATCCGTAGCAAGAGAGCACCTTTTGAATTTGTGGGAACCATTGCCAACAAACTATTCGGCATCCTTGACCAGGAATTTGCAGATCAATATGAACAACAAATACAGGAAATCAAGGACAATGAGAATCTCAAAAGGCAACTGTTGAAAAATCAGACTTCAATAATCGAGAGCACAGTAAATATAATGAAGAAAAATCACGATAGTGTTCAACATCAAATTATAATGATTGAGAATCAGATCCAAGAAATTACGACGCAACTCAATCATTCACAATATGAAGTCAGGGCTCACCAAACATTCAATTCAGCAGCGCTTTTAATAACACTAAGCTTAATGACACTACAAAATATTCAAAGGGAAATATTATCAGTCGTAATGGACGTGAAACGTGGGAAAATCAACACGCTATTATTAACACCGACTCAACTTAGCGATCAACTAAAAATAATTCGGGAACATCTACCACCCAATGCCCAGCTAGCTGGATCTGGAGGTTCAAGGAACCTACTAAACTTATACAGTACCATGCACGTAAGAACAAGAATCACTGAAAACAATATTTTATTCGACATCCGTATTCCACTTCTGAACACAGAATCCTATAGATTGTATGAGCTCATACCGATACCTGCCACTGTTAACGACAAATACATCTATGTGAATCCATCCAGCAAATACCTAGCCGTGAACCATCGAAAAGACAGATTCACTCCTATACGGGAGGAAGATATTAGAAACTGTGAATCTTTGTCACCTGAAAAACTGATGTGCAATCTGAAGCATCCCTTATTCACATTGAGATCAAATCAAAGCCACTGCGAAATGGAGCTGCTTAACAATGAAAATAAAATATCGCCATTTTGCAAATTAAAAACTACCCAGGCAGAAAATCAGTGGAAACGGCTACATAATTCAAATGCATGGTTATTTACATTAAGGGAAGAGTTACAGGTTGAAGTTACTTGCGGGCATACACTGCATACAATCTCATTAATAGAAAATGGAATAATTACTATATTTGGTGAATGCATCATCAATCACCAAACCCTATATATCAGGTCAAATAAAGGACAAAATAAAATGCAGGCATCATTAATCCCAGAAAATGCGGCTCTAATGAATCACATCCAGTTGAGCACAAATCTCAATAACAATTCGGCAATTTCCATGATTCCCCAGCTTGTTCAAGAAGCTAACAGCGCCGACGTAGCTGGACTAGAAAATGCACTTAAACAGCAGCAACGAGTATTAGATAACCTTCCAACTATCAACATCCATGACCTACACCACTACGGCAGCACATATATCGTCGTATTCATCATTATCGGAATCATCATTTTTGCACGGTGCAAACAACACGGCGGCGTCAAGTTCTCAAGAGCCTCCACAAGGCCAACACCAGCACCCAGGCTACGTCCCCGAAGGTCGTGGCCTAGTTTCGAGCTACCGCAAATTAATTTGGAGGCGGGAGAATGTTCAGCTCACATATAAAAAAATCTTTAATTAACTTAAGGCACACAGCGGAAGTCACACATGACGAAATTGTTTTAGCTGCATTAAATCAATGCACTTCACCTGTAAGTGCATTAACATTAAATAATAGTCTAATCAGCAGTTTATTCACCTGAACATAATCAGGTGAATAAACTTAAATGCGTCATGTGTGGCGACCGGCAATAAATTTTTGTAATGATATTATTTGTCCACTCATCACTTTGAATAAGTGAAGAGCGATATTCCAAAACGTGCTAAGTTCTTATGATATAATTAGTGGGAAATAAAAAAAAAACTGAATATCACTTTCACTCTCGCCTAAAGGGCTGTAATATTATTTCCTTTCTCAAAAAACCCATAAAAGAAACTATTATTTATAAAAATATAAATAAATTTGCTACATTTTATATGAAAAAAATGGTTTTATTTATGGTGGTACATTTTCATAATGTACTAAGTCAATTACTTAGTACATTTTGAAATAAAATTTCATAGTAAAATTATGATACTATGGTAAATGTTTTCAGTCCTCAGAAAGTTCAGCCCAGCAAAAGAAAGAATAGTATTTTTCAAATCTTTATTTTTAATATAAAAAAAACATTAAAAAATTCAATATGAATACTAGCTATTGAAATTGATGGAAAATTCATTTGTATGACCCATTATACATCGGAATGAGTATGATTTGTGATAAATGTTTATGTGGATGCATAACTTCTACGTCATAGATTGGAAAGCAATACAATATTAAAATTAAACAAAAATTGACTTAGTACGTTTTGGAATATCGCTCTTCAAGTGTCAATATGTATGTTGTTTTTATTGAATAAAATCGAAGATAATGTTTATATATGCACTTTTGGGTGCTATAAATTTGGCTAGCTCATAAGAAGTTTGGGAGTTTTAATAAACGAGTCAACGGTTAAAGATATAAAATTCAGTTGTTTTGTTTCCTCAACGTTTAACATTTTTACAATCAGTTGTTTTGTTTCCTCATCGTTTAACAGACATAGTGAACAAATCGAGCTACCCTTGCGGCAAATACCAAGGATTCAAAGGATAAATAGCAGGCGATCTCTAAATTCTTCAAGAACCGATGTTACCTATGGATTTTCTACTTCGGATTAGTTCCTAATCCTACGACTAAGGGGGGAGGTGTTATGTGCACACAGCACATTCTATGTATCATAAACATCCGCTCCACATATAATACATTCTACGTATCATAAACATCCGCTCCACATATATTTTTTTCGTCATCAAAACTTAACATCGCACCATATCGAATTTCATAATTTCATCAGAACTAGAGATAAGATTCTTAGACTTAAGATTTAGCTACTTTGATAATAAAGTTCCTAAGACTTAGATTTTATCCATTTCATTATTACCAGTTTGAACCCCTTACTAGAAACACGCGAATATTGTTCGGATTTGAATTAAGTTTTCTTTAACATAAAAATCTTTTATAGTTAGTTAAAAGTTTAAATAAAATATTAATAAAGTGAGTTTATCATAATAAAGATTTATTATTTTAAACCGTGTAATTTAGTGCGGATAATCGCCCACAACATTAAGCGAAATTTCAAAGGATAGAAGTTGCACTTAACATTATCGAGTTTTTACATTAGGATACGAACAATTTTCTTTCGACTTACGCGAACGTTAAAATTTTCGTCGCCAAAAATTTTCGACTTCAATTTTTTTTCGTTCGACTATCGTCGTTCGCCATACACGAACCCGCCCCAGGACCTCAAAAACATGTTAAACAATTGGGCAAGAGAAAGGAGTTCAGCGAGTTTAATGCTAAATCCGATGAAAACGAGTTCATAGAAGTTATGGGTGTTTTTGAAAGTGCATCACTGTGGAGAAGATTGCAGAACAAAGTTAAAATCTTTTATGTATTCACCTTATTGGCTATTTTCTCAAAAATAAGAGCATATTCTGGGTTATATTGAACAAGCTTAATTAAATTTTTAGTTCATTTATTCATTATAAATGCGGGTTATATAATAGAATAAGGCTTTTTCGAAAAGATAAAGTAATAGTTGATTAACTTGTACCTGTACTAACCTGTAAAAAAAATCCGCACTATACTTTAATTTACCACATGGATGTTATTGTTTGCATATGACCCCGATGAAAACAGAATTGCTTTCAAATTTCATTAAATTTTCCGCAATATAAATTTTACCTTGGCTTTTTCATGATTATACGAACTGTGGAATAACCCCGCTTAAATGAGTAATACAGTGAGCGCTCTATATAAGCAACTCATTTAAACCAATTTCAATAAAAAAGTTTCTTATTGGGAAAAGTTGCTTATAGGGAAAAAAGGAGTATAAATATTTTTACTTATTTCTTTTACTAACTAAGCTGTGTAGAATAAATAAATTCAGTTTTATTTTGCAAAAGAAAACATTTTATTATTATTATCATATAGTAGGTAGTTATTAATTATATTTAAAAAAAAAATTAAACAACCAAAACAAACAAAAACAATTACATATATTTGCTCATGATAGCTTTTTCTCTTATTCTTTGCAATAAAATAATCTCATTGCAGGGAAAGTCATTTTCTTTTGCCCATTCTATCACCAAATTAAAAGAATTTATAACATCGTTGATGTTTTTATTGGAGTCATCCGACGTTTTTTCATTTTCTTCAACAGGAGTAGTTTCACTTTCTACGTCAGGATTTTCTTCAAGGTTAAATGGATGATTTGCCTCGCTTGCTCCACTTGCCCACTCCATAATTTCAGTATCTGCTAAATAACAATCCTTAAATATCGAATTATAGAATCTTGCCAAGGGAATATCATCTTCTTCTGAAAAGTGATCAGAAGGAATGTTGTATTGAATTTCATCACTTGACGAAAAAAGATGTTTAAATGAATTTTGTATAACTGACACGGGAATTTCATTCCATGCCTGCACAACTAAATAAACAACATCTTTCAAATTTATATTCTTCAGTGCTGAAACTATTCCATCTTCTGCACCTAAGGCTGCAACACATGCAAGTAGATGTTTGCGATAGCGTTGTTTTAGTGATTTTATCACATTTTGATCTAGTGGTTGCAATAATGGTGTGTTATTAGGGGGAAAAAACATAACTTTGAAATTTGGGTTACCAGTAAAATTATTCTCACACCCATGGCAACTTGCGTTTTCTACTAAGAGAAGGGCTTTCACGGGAAGGTTTTTAGATTCCAAGTGTCGAGTTACTGAAGGTATGAATATATCATTATACCACTCGCTAAAAAGTGCATAAGTTTGCCAAGCATTTTTGGATGATTTGTAATATACTGGCAAATCCATATTTTTAAAGCAACGAGGAGATTTCGATTTTCCTATCATCATCAAATCTAATTTATGCGTACCTGTAGCGTTTATGCATGGCATAATTGTTACTCGTTCCTTCATTGATTTTCTACCAGCAGCGGATTTTTCAAAATTTGTAACGTTAGTTTTTTGGGGCAAGCTTTTATAGACGAGACCAGTTTCGTCGCAATTATATATTTGTTCAGGTAAAAAGCCATTTTCAGCAATATAATTTTTAAATTTATTTTTAAATGAATTAGCTAGCTCCACATTGCAAGACATACTCTTATTAAATCTATTTACTTCGAGTGCTTTTAATTTTATCATTTCATTTGGAACTAAATCGTTTAATTGTCGCCGCTTCAAGAACCAAGAAAACACTATATCGTCGATTGCACTATATTTTATTGTCTTCATTCGCTTAATCTTACTCTGATTCACATACGTTTTGGATGCATATTCTTCTAAATTTACTTTATTTTCTTTTACTCTACTTACAGTAGATTTAGCAACTTTATATTCGTTACAAATGTCCTTTGTTTTCTTACCATTTTCGAGGTCCTTTAAAATGGATAGTTTATCTTTTAACGAAATTGAACGTCTTTTTTTGTTTTGATTCATATTTTATGGTTGAATTTAAAGCACAAAAATATTAATTTATTAATTAACAGAAACTAACTGAATTTAAGTAACTATTATATTTAACAGAAATTCACTTCAATACTGCCAGCACAAAACACAAACACATTCCAATAACAGACTTTTTTAAAATTTGACGGTATGTTGTTGTGAACAACTGATTTTACTTCTAAATTGGCCTAACCCTTGGAATAGAGAAGATTAGGAACCGAAAATAGCGTACATTTATACGAATTCGAGGGAAGCAACTGGGCTCAAGAGTTTCAAGAGAATTTCTCACTTCCAATCTATTGTATGGCTCTCAAAGAGAGCTTTCAAGGCCTTATAATAGAGAAGAGAAAGGAGCGTAATTAATTTAAATCAGGGAAGCATTTTGGCAACACTTATTGCCAAACTTAACTCAAATATTTAGCTTTAAAAAATAAGTTGCTTATACAGAACATTTGAACTAAAAAAAGTTGCTTGTATAGATGTTGCTTATAAAGAATGTTGCTTATACAGAGGTTGCTTATATAGAGCGTTCACTTAATAAAATAAATTTAACCCAAACTAACTTAATCAACCAGCTCGCCCCTTTTGACATGTCTACCTTATTGGAGAAGTTTGGTTGTCATCTCTGTATTTCAGGAAATTTGCACGTAAAATCGCAATGGAATTTGACCCATAACAACTAAGAAATTGCTTAATTATGCCGGTAGAAGAAGCAACGAAAAGTTGAAAATATTGCTTTGTATAACATAATTAACAATCCTTGAATTAAATCCCAACTGAACTAAATTGCACTGATGCTGTCGTCAATACAATCAGAACGAAAACACAACATATCTCTGCTTTAAATGCACAAAGAGATTGAGGCGACGCGGGTGTCGGCGACCGCTAGCGGCAGAGTTTCCCATACATTTAATTTCTCCGCGCCGCGCCGCCTGTACATTGTGTTAGCACATGTGGTGAGCCGCGTATTTTAAAGGTTTTTCCTGCCACTGTTTGTGTCTTAACTAATGCATGTGTAAACGGGAATATTTGTGAAAATGCAAATAAATCACTTGCTTACTGCCGATTACTTGCGCATCACTGCGTTGGATTTTCATTATCAGCAGAGCAGGTCGCGTTGGTAACACATTAAAATTCGTGGGATGATACTATTGTACGTAAAATCTGAATCACACTTTAAACTTTACAGATTTCTCTTTGGAAAGCTGTTGAAATAGATCACTTCCTTTCAATAAGCGTAATAACATGTGTGTATGTGAAAATTTGTACAAATAAAAAAATTATGACTTGTATTTCTTTGTATATCGATAAAACAATCGCCTTAACTGGGGGTTTTCAATTAAGGATACAGTTTTCTTAAAGAAACTGGTTGTGATACTATATTATTTGAAAGATTATCACTACGGCTTTATTTTATTATGTGTTGAATCTAGAGGCTCAAGTAAAAACAGGCGAAGTACCCACTTCTTATTCTCCGACGTCAAGATCGACAATGATTTACAAAAACGGAATTACTGGCTGGGAGGGTTTATATTGCACTAAACCTCCTAGCAGTATTACAGTTGGCAACTATGAATATGAAATTGAGCAATTATTTAATATAAATTGAGCAAATTGATATTGTGCGAATTTAAAATATTAACGATTTTTACAAGTGTAGAAAAGTGATGAGAATTCAAACATTAATCAAGTAAAGTTTAACAAATATTCAATGTATGAAGTCTTAAACTAGTTCTCCTCCAACATTCCGCCTCCTTTGCAAGAATTGAAAATATCTTGCAATCTAATCATAAATTAAGTATCCAGAGGTAGTGGGGCCATCTTGTGAATGGCTCGCTTAAAGGACCCTGTAGAAGTGCGCACCTGCATCACTTGTACGTTGCCGTCGGTGCCACGGAAAATTTCGGTGACTCTCCCTAATTTCCATTTGTACGGAGGAAGGTCATCTTGTTGGAGTACCACTAATGTTCCGACGTCTATGTTGGGGGAATGAGAATACCACTTGGATTTCTCTTGTAGTTGTGGTACATATTCTGCTGACCAGCGTTTCCAAAAATGTTGCTGTAATGCTGAAACTCGTTGCCACCTACGAAGATAACTTAAGTTTTGATTTAAAAGGTTTGGTTTAATTAAAATCCCTAATGCCCTTATGACACTCGCTTTTTTTCGGCTAATAAATCTGTTAGAAAAACTAATTTTGCGAAAAATATAGAAATATTCTGCGAGAAAAAGACGCATTGATTTATTATTTTTTGAAATATATTTTGACAGTTATATTTCAATTGTTGGAAAAGTAAAATTGAAGCACTACACGAAAATATAATAACGGTCGAAAAATCAAGAAACGTCAAAAAATATTGAACTTTTTTTCAATATTTTCCAGCTGAACTGCTAGAATGCATATGGCAATTCCGTTTTTCCATTCAAATTTTGTCAAATTTGTTGGTCACTCACTCCATTTTAAATTTCCTATGCTAACATTTCCTCTCACTCTAATCAACAGATTTATCAGCCTAAAAAAAAGCGAGTGTCATAAGGGCATAACGGGGCCTGGTTTAAAAAAGCGCTGGGGTTAACGCTTGTTTGTCGTTTGGATCTGTGGACAAAGCTGTGATCGGCCGGGTATTAAGAATCCTTTCGATCTTACCATGACTGTACATAGTTCTTCGAAAGTCAGCAGAGCATCCTTCAAAGTTCGATAAAGATGTGTTTTCGCCGACTTTAGCTTCCAACAAGCCGCCAAAGTGGGGTGATCTCGGTGGTACATATATTGTGAAACTCGATTTGGTTGTTTGAGCACAAAGCGTGCACTTCTTGCTGAGTATATTGTTTAAAGAATATGGCTCGAAATTACTCTAGTTGCCTTCGTGTGCCTGCAAAATTAGTGGCATTGTCGCAGTAGAGGTGGCGACATAAATTTCTTCGCCCGACGAATCTTTTAAGTGCCGGTACAAAGACGTCTGCAGACAAGTCGGAGACGATCTCAATATGCACAGCTCGCGTGGCAAAACATACAAAAATTGCGACATATGACTTAATCTGAATCTTTCCGCGGATTTTATAGGTATGTAGTTTTAAGTGCCCCGCAAAAGTCGACACCAGTATGAGTGAACAGCAGGGACATGTTTACTCTGCCGGAAGGTAAGTCACCCATGATTTGCTGATCCAATTTTGGTTTGTATCTAAATCAATGGATGCACTTACTGAATGGGCTCTTATGCCTATTCGGAAAACTCAGTGGATGGTGACACCGTCGGCTTTTAGAAAACAAATTTTAATTGCTACTTAAAATTATTTCTTTATTTTCAATTCAACCTTAAATCTAACAAATCCAAATTATAATTCTTATTTCAATTTTCATTCAGTTAAAAAATCCAAATTTTACTTCAATTGCAATTAAATAATAATTTGAATACTTTGTAATTTTATAGTTCGATTTTGACTCGCACACGATCCTCTTGGCGCTGTGAATCTTGATCCCACGTTGATGTTGTTTTCGGTATGAATCTTGGCTAAGTGTTATTTTTCGGTGAGAAAAATGATTATTTTAAAGTTTCGGGATTGGGAAGTTACATGAACTCGTCTCGTAACATGTAATTTGGGCAGGATTCACATTAACTCGACACGTTTAATGTGAGTAATAATTACATCAACTCGGCTCGTTGGATGTAATTGGATTGGGATCACTAGCGTTATGCTGGAATTCTCCGTGCTCGACTCGCTTCGGAGATCTAAAGTGATCTGGGCAGGATTTCACATCAACTCGACACGTTTAATGTGATCAATAATTACATCAACTCGGCTCGTTGGATGTAATTGGATTGGGATCACTAGCGTTATGCTGAATTTCTCCGTGCTCGACTCGCTTCGGAGATCTAAAGTGATCTGAATTTTTGCATCACCTTGCTGCGATATTTATTTTGGTGCAGACAATAGATGTTGGTGGGGAACTTCGGAACCGATCCCTCCATCATGTATTTGGTTTATGTGTTGGTGAGCTGCTACGATCTGTCATTCTGGAGGCTGTGGATGGTAAGATTTGTGATTTGTTTTCTTTTTATTCTGGTTGTTTTTAATTTGTTTTTGAAGTAAAACTTCTTTAGGGACGTTTGCTTAAAAAAATTTACATGAGAGTGAATCAATTTCATTCATGTAACGCTCTCACACATGAAAAATCGTCAGAACTTTCGTATAACGATGGGAAAGGGTACGAGAGACGAAGAAACTCGGGGCTGTGTATGCAACAGCTAAAATACACTCTGCCTTACTGCATAAATTTTCTGGCATGTTAGCTACGTTGTCGCCCGGACTTTGCTTTATCTCATTATAGGAATACAAATTCACCATTCTGTAGAGGTGAATTATTTCAGATTTTTCTTGTGGTTTGGTCACTGGCCGGGCTTATGCCGCGGCCACTTTGGAGTTGACTGAAATGTTGGAAGCGGCATATACGAGAAGAATTTTCGGCGGTGGTTTGGGTGCTTAGAATACCAAAAGGGAGTGGTGAATAAAATGTGTGAGGTGCTGTTGTTTAAAATTGGCACCCACTTCCCCTTTGTGCTGGACCTTTCCCCTTTTTATATTACAATTTTTTTAATTTGCACAAATCGACGAATCGTTTATGTCAAAACATTACACTGTTGTGAAAACCGTTCCTGATATGTTTTTTGGGTCGCTGATTACGAAAATCAGGGTCCCCCAGTCTTAAAATATGGATTCACCTTTAAATATGCTTAAAAATTCCCCTTTTTAAGTGTTTTTGCGATAATTTTAATTATAATCAAAAACAATCTAATAAAATACATTTTTTGCAACATTTATATTCAAAAGTGGTTGAAAAGCAAATTTTATGATAAGGGATAATAGTAAAGGGCTGAAACTATCCCTACATCGACTGAAAATATAAAGGTTTGTAAAAAAAAATGTTCCATGAATGGAATGCATGCCACGCAAAGGTCGGACTACTTTTAACTTTTTCTGTAATGCCGCATTCGAAATAGCACAACAAACACATGCACCTTGCATGCACTCGTTACTTAGATTTTCGGGCTATGTGTGAAAGCCGGGACGGAAAAAACCATGCAATTTTATGAACCTCTGAATGCAATGCATGTACACTTGCATATGTCACCAGCTTACTTCCATGAGGCGAATATTTAGATTTTCGTGCCTGTGGCGGTAGTATCCATGCCTGTGGCGGAAGCGTGCATAACCGTGTGGGATGCGCACTTATATGCTATACGAACTAGGTGCACCGCGTGTATGCTTTTAAGAAAATTAGCCAATAAAAATCATTTTTAATCGGTTACTTTTAGGTTTTAATGTAAATAGGAATTCATAGATATTTTCAAATAGTATTGTATCAAGTCCGTCAGTAGATTCGTCACTATTTTTCTTGCATCTGTCGTTGGCCTGAATTTTCTCAAGCGTACTATAGATCTGACAGACTTTCCACTATATCTATTGCATATTACCAGCCGTTGGGCACAAAAGTTTTACTTCTAAAGTGTGGTCTTAAGCACACTCATATTTTTTTTTATATATTTTAGAGATTTGGAGAATCTGCGGGAAGGATGTCAAAGCGGTTTAGCGACTGGAATGGTCTGGGGTTGTCAGGTGAGTGGTTTTATTTGAAATTATTTTCTTTGGGATAATTTTGTTTACTTTTTTCAGGAGTGGACAAACTGATGATTTTTGTGGACAGGGCGGAACACTTACGAAAAATCTTTCTAGCATAGTCTCGAGCGTTCACTGTCCAAAATTTTCTGAGTGATACTAATGCTGCAGGTCCCGCATGAAAATTCTTCAGATGGAGATCCCGCACGTAGGAATGAACGAAAGCGTTGTTGCAAGGAAGCAAAATTGGCAATTTTCAGTAGTAGGGTAATTCTGCGTTTCTTAGGCGGCCCCCGACTCGTAATAGTTCGATCTTTTCTTGCTTCTCGAGAAACGGAGTAAGTTTCCTGAGACGACTCTTGCGATGGAGTTCTTTCCCCTTTTCCAAAGTCCTAATATCGTCTGTGAATTCCGCTTGTTGGACAACCCATAAAATCCGCATGAAGGCTTCTTCGATTTCGCCAGCAGTTCACTTACCAGTGGTCTTTGGTTTCTTACTCTTTGCCGCCTTAACATTTTCAGAAATCGAAGGACGACAGCAAAACGACGACAGTTCCGTTGAAAGTTGCTATAGACGGTGATTATACTGTTTGTTCCTACGTACGTGCCCACGTTCCCTTTTGCTCCTTTCGTGATTACATTACAAAATTGAGAAGCTGGGGTAATTTTGTCAGAAACGTTTGGAAACGGAGAAATTATTTTTGACAGTGATTTAAACTAGTTGGTTGTCAAATTTGAAATAAAATGTTAGAAGACAATTTACGGGTTGCTGCATCTTTAATTTATTCAGCTTGTGCTGGCATATTATATTTAGAAATGGAAAAGAAAAAAAGAAAAAATAATCGTGAGTGGGTGAAGTCTTGGCGATTGAGGCGCGAAACGAAGGGATCCTTCTATTTTTTGAAGCAAGAGCTACGCCTAGAAGATAAAAACTCTTACAGAAGTTACATGAACGAGGAATGCTTTGAGGAAATTTTGTTATTAATTGGAACTGAAGCTACCAGAAAAGATACAGGGCTAAGAAATGCAATAACACCGGAAGAGAAATTAACTGCTACGCTTAGATTTTTAGCGACTGGGGAGATCTGTAGGAGCTTAGATTTCCAAACCAGGCTTTCTCAGTCGTTTCTGTCTAATTGTATCCCCGAAATTTGCCGTCTCATCTACGAAAAGCTTAAAGATAAATATTTAATAGTCAACTTTTGCTATTTATTTTTACTTATAAAATTTATGAAACTTTATTACAGTTTCCCTCATCTCCTAATGAATGGCGGAATATTGCAGAACATTTTGCCCAAAGGTGGCAATTCCCACACTGCATTGGGGCCATCGACACGTCGCCTTCCGTGCCTCTAAGAAAGATGGGGCTTTATATTACAATTACAAAGGATTTAACAGTATTGTTTTGTTAGCATTGTGTGATGCGGAGTATAAATTCACCTATATATCAGTAGGGTGCAATGGTCGCATCAGTGATGGTGGTGTTTTCAACAGATGCGATTTGAGAAAGGTAATCTCACAGTCATCAAAATATTTCCCCCCGGAAGAAATCGTAGGGAGTGAGAGAATGCTTCCTTATGTAATAATAGGAGATGATGCATTTCCTCTCGAATATCATATAATGAAACCATTCCCATACAAAAGCAAAGAACGTTCAAACAAATATTTAATTTTAGGTTGAGCCATGCCCGCCAAACAATTGAACATAGTTTTGGCATTTTATGTAATAGATTCCGAGTTCTACAAACAACAATTTCTTTGCGGCCAGAAAACGTTAAAGACATCGTTAAAGCGTGCTGTGTGCTACATAACTTTTTAATTGTTAAATCCGCTAACTATATGGAACCAATCCATTTCAACCAATATTGTACCGCTGAGAATAAGGAACAAGGCGGGTCCGAGAACCAAAAGAATTTTTCACGGCTCGCGGGAGATGTCCGATTACAGTTCATGGAATATTTCACTGAGGAAGGAAAAACTCCATGGCAAGATTGTTATGTTTAGGTACATTTAAGGATCATCAGGGGCCTGTTGCACGAAACTACAAGCCTACAAGTCTACAAGTGCCTGTAAAATAATACTTGTAATACAAGTCCACCAAATTTTGGTTGCACGAATAACTTTTCTACACTTGTAGGATTATAGAAATTTCCCAAAATATGTGGAATAAATTTTACAAGTGTTGAATTGGATTCCATAGTAACGTAAATGTTTTCGCGTTATTTTGGGTGCTAACATTTTTTTAGTGCAGTGAAATTAGTAAATGAAAATTCATTTTACGAGGTACAAAAATTTGCCTTTGCTCAGGTACATCAGACAATGAAAAATCAAGTGTGTGGGGTCGCATTGGGTTAGAAATAGCCGCCACCTTCAAAGAGAGAACTTGATTAGATTAAATAACTCGTTTGCATGCAGTGATAGCTGAAAATGATCAATGGCAAAGATGTGGATGTTTTTATCTACAAAATAAGCCATCAACGAGCTCTGTAAGTAAGTTGATTTGGCTCAAAGAGTTTTTGGGTAATGCGCGTTAACTAACTTAAAATATCTCGACCGCGCCCATTCACACTCGATATTGAGACGAAAGAGGCGATGGAGCATTGGAGAGTATTGTTTATCGATTAAGGCCGCAGTGCCGTTTTTGTAGATACATAATTAATTCTCCACATCTTAGCCATTGATCCTTTCCAGCAATCATTTCATGTAAACGAGCTATTTTATATTAACAAACTCTTCCTTATGAAAACCCACTGCATTATGAAAATTGTAGATATATATTAAGATTTAAGTAAATAAATGGCACTTGGTCGACACACGTCAAAGAGTTAGTTTGAATTACTGTTCTTACAGTTTTGTAGCAGTTTAAGAGCTGCTGCAATTCACAATAATAACTTTGGGAGTTTCTTTTGTAAGGTATTAGAATTGGTGAAGTGGTTTAAGAGCCATTGCACTCAGCATATTTTGTAGTAGTTCAAGAGCTGATGCAATTAATAAACTCCATGCGCAAATATTGACCTGGTGTAGTGGTTGAAGAGCCACTGCATCCCAAATCTTTGAGGCTAAGGCGCATTCACTCTAGACTCACGGCTGGATAAAGCCATCCAGTCGTTAACAGATGGCTTTTAAAGAAAAAAGTTTTCTTTGCAAACTAAAGGAGAATAAAGAAGTTTTGTTTGGTGCTTTTAGTAACGAGCTTACTAAAATTCCTAAAAACGAGAAATGCAAAGAAGTATTTCAGTTAGCGTCCGACTACGCACATTGTACACCCGTTCCGAACCAGCGTGGTGCTATTAACAATTTCGGTTTTACAGAAAGTGATTGGCTCTATTAGTCACGGAGTTTAATTTATTATGAAAACTAATATTCAAGTTTTTCGACCTCTGTTTCTGGCACTCGGAATTTTTCTTTAAAATTATCACTAACAACTACTCGTCTTCACTTTTATCACTATCATCATAAAAACAAATTTTCAACTTAATTTAAAAAACTTCAGCTGCAGAGATTGGCTCAAACCTCACACTAATTAACTGACTTGTTGTTCAGTCCACAATCATCAAAGGATACCTAAAGGACAATCCTATATAAAAAGAATAGATAAAAAAACATATATAAGATATAAAATGAAAAATAACAATATATTAAAAATTTTATATAAAAATCTTACAAATAAATTAAAACTATAAATACTTATAAATATTTAAACTTATAAATACTTAAAACTATACATTGTTGAATTACATATGAATTAAACCTAAGTGAATTATAAATAACTAAAAAATAAATACATTAAATTTTACAAATCTACTTAAATTTTTAATAGCTGCTACCAATCTGAAAATAAACAATGGTTAAATCGGCACAAAATAAAAGTCATGATACTTTATACTTACCTGCTTCCATGAGTTACACCTAAAACGAAAACAGAATTAATACACATACAAAATATAAACAACGATACTATACTTACCTGTTTTCCAGTAGGACTTCAAATCTGAAATTAACAAAAAACATGAATTAATGAATTAAATACATAACAAATAGTTTTATGTTCAAAACCCCAACAAGTATGCTACAAAGTAAACAACATAAGAATTTGCAGGAAAACAACAACAACAACATGTCAAATTAAAGGTTGTAAAAAAATCACGAAATAATATAATTAGACTACATATCATGCAACAAGGTACTGAAGCATATTACGATTAACATAGATCATGCTCGGAAACACATGCAAATTGACAATTAATGCTATAATTCACGCATAAAAAAATGTAAACATAACCTACCTTGGTGAAAAATTTATCCTGAAAATCACAAACCAACACATCATTCACATATAAAAAACATTGCACAACCACTAAAACGTTATTTAAACACACACACGTACCTGAACTACGCGAGTCAGGTGTAAATACGCGAAATAAACCGCGACGTCGCGAACAACTTGTGACAGCGCAGAAAACGTCAAACTTTATGCACTGACGTACTATGACATATCAAATTGATGTGAAATTTTATGCGCAATCGATTGGTGGTGCCAGAATGGCAAATTTATGTACGAGTAAAAAGATATTTAAATAAATATGTTTTTACATAAGAGTACATAAGAGAGAAAGAGAAGTGCAAGGAGCAGGAAGTGAAAGGGATGGAAATAGTTATAAAATGGAGGAAATAAATTGTTCGTCGCCATTTTTTTTTGTGAAAAATTAAAATGCGAAAAACATAAATATTACTTACAATTTGATATAACTTTACATCTGAAAAATCATGCATGAATTTTTACAGCATAATTATGCTATTAAGGGACGCATATCATCTTAATTATTAATAATTGAAAAATATTCACATGTCGATAATGCAGTTCGGCTAGTCCCGTTTTCGTCGAGCCTATATAAACAGAACATTTTCATAGGCTCGCTCTCTCGTCTTTCATCTTTTCCTAAGGAACTTGCCACAGAGATCATGGTATGCTTTGAGCTAGTGTGATCTCAGGTGTTAGTTCAGCGAAAAATTACTTTGGGTAAGTACAAATACATACAACAAACAGTAGAGAACCATAATATGCCTAAGGGTTAAATTTGGTTCTGTATGCGTTTGATTCAAATTCATTTAAACAAAATTACAACAAACTGTAGAGAACCAAAAATATGCCAGAAGGTTAAATTTGGTTCTATATACGTTTGCTTCAATTTAATAATAAAAAAAAACATAAAAAAAGAATCAAACAGTAGAGAGCCACAATATGCCTGAAGGTTAAATGTGGTTCTATATACGTTTGCAACATTTTACACTGCGATAGAAAATTCAACGTGGGAATCCGCAACTAACACCAGGACATCACACGACGGCTCCTTTTTATATTATTATTTTTTTTTTAATAAATTTTATAATTTTCTGAATAAAGACAAAACAAGTTTGAAATATTAACCGAGTGTTATTATTTTACTTTGCTACCCAATTCCTCAAATTTGTATTTCAGAGGTACATCAATTTGGGCCTGGGTATTAATCGTACAGCTAATATCCATATCACGTATGCGATCAACCATTGACATTAATTGTACAGCTGATATCCTATATCACGTATGCAATTAAAACATTGGTATTAAATCGTACAGCTGATATCATACATTTACGTATGCGATTAAACACTTGTAGAAATTTTACACATCTCAGTTTGTCTATAAGATTTTGCTGAGAATTCTACAAGTCTAGCTGTAACTGAACATACACTTGTAGTTTCGTGCAACAGAAACTAGGGAAATCGAAATTTCCCACTTGTAAAATTCTCTCTCTACACTTGTAAGATGAGGAACAGACTTGTAGTTTTGTGCAACAGAATTTTTCTACACTGGTAAAAAATCGCTTGTAGTACAAGCACTTGTAGTTTCGTGCAACAGGCCCCAGATAGAACTATAATATGTAAAATGCGAATCTTTTTTTGAATTTAATTTATGATTTAATGATAACGAATATTAAAATTAATATATATTTAAATAAATTTAACATATTTTTATATTAAAAATTTGCGTTCTCGTCAAATATTGGATCGATTTCTAGCACAGTTTGTGTTTCTCGAACAACTTCTTCTGCAAGTTCGATCCTTGCTTCAAATTCTACTGCCTGTTGAGCTGAAGATGTCTGCGTCAAGAAGGTTTCTTTAACCCTTCTACTCGCAAAATCTGCGGCTTCCCCACTTGGCTTCTGCATTCCGAAATATTTGAGAATATTTTAAAATTCGAAGGCGAAGCACTTCTTTGCGGTGGCGATGGCAGTATTCTTCTTGGCACTAAGTGCCTTGGCAAATTTAATTTAAAATCACTGCAACTGTTGTCCTCGGTGTTGAAAGAAGTGGAGGCTGTTGGAGATGGCGCGAAACTGACAGAAGCTTTTCTCCCTGGCGTACTTGATGCCTTTGGGCAAAGGTTTTCTTTTCCAAGAGATGTGGTCGATGAGCTCAGTTGTGCTGCACATTGGCAAATCGTGGTTGCAGTTTTCTTTCTTTCTTTTTCTTTCTTCTGTGGCTCGTGGATAATCTCCATTATTTTCCACTTGGTTTCAAAGAAAATGTCGTCTGACAATTCCCTCATTTCCACCTCCACGATTTTACCGAAGGTTCCTTCTCGGGTATTTTCGAAGGAATTTTGCCTCGTGGAGTTACCACCTTTAATTAAATGACTAGCACATTCTAATGATTTTAAAATCGTGTGCTCTAGCTTCGTTTTTTTAAACCTTTGCGGTTGCTAAAATTATAGTATTATAGAAACTAACCAATTTATGTGGCAGAAATAAAAGTACCTGAACAGTGGTCTCTTTTTCAGGAGCACTCAAACTCGCTTCATTAAGGGTATCCTCAATAATGTCGTCGGTACTAGATTCCTATTAAAGAAGATTACTATTACACCGTTCTACAAATCTTGACTTTAAAAAAATCCATTCTTATTCGTTTGCACTTTTTTGAGCTCCGATTTTTTCTGATTTTAATGGGTTTTTTCGTGGCACCCTCTGTTTTTTTTTTTGTTACTAACAAAAAATGGTTTTTATTTTTATTTGATATAATCGAATATCTTTCGAATATTCGATTATATCAAATAAAAGTAAAAACTATTTTTTGTTAATAACAAAAAAACAGAGGGTGCCACGAAAAAACGAAAAAAACCATTAAAATCAGAAAAAATCGGAGCACAAAAAACTGCAAACGAATAAGAATGGATTTTACGGTGTTATCTATCTATATTAATAAAGGAAAGTGTGTGTCTGTGTGTCTGTGTGTCTGTGTATCTGTGTGTCTGTGTATCTGTGTGTCTGCTTGTGCGTACCGTCACGCATTGTAGCCAAACTAGAAGAGATAGAAATCTATATTAATAAAGGAAAGTGTGTGTCTGTGTGTCTGTGTGTCTGTGTATCTGTGTGTCTGTGTATCTGTGTGTCTGCTTGTGCGTACCGTCACGCATTGTAGCCAAACTAGAAGAGATAGAAATCTGAAATTTTTTTTGTAGATGCATGGATACCCCAGAAGGTGGAAGTAAGTTTCCGTTTTTCGCTATTTTGATTAGTTTTTTTTTAATTAATTAATTAGTACGATTTGTCACCATTTTTTACGCTCTACGCCTGGTATCTCGGCTAATGTATATCGTAGAACATTATGAATGCCACCAATTGAAAGATTAGACAATTCTGGTTTAAAATTATTTGTTTCAAATCTCAGAAAGGCGATTTTTCGAAATTCATCCCCTAAGGGGGTGAAATGGGGTTTACCCAAACCGCTGGAGCTATAGGGCTGAAATTTTCACAGTGAATCCCAATAATGACGTGGACATCCACTAACAAGCGATTTTGCGAAACTCATCCCATAAGGGGGTGAAATGGGGTCAACCCAAAACCGCTGGAGCTATAGGGCTGAAATTTTGACAGTGAATCCCAATAATGACGTGAACATCCACTAACAAGCGATTTTTCGAAATTCGTTCCCCAAAGGGGGAAATGGGGTTTACCCAAACCGCCTGAGCTATAGGGCTGAAATTTTGGCAGTGCATCCCTATAATGACGTGGACATCCACTAAGAGGCGATTTTTCGAAATTCATCCCCTAAGGGGGTGAAATGGGGTTTACCAAACCGCTGGAGCTATAGGGCTGAAATTTTGACGGTGCATCCCTATAATGGCGTGGACATCCACTAAGAAGCGATTTTTAGAAATTCATCCCATAAGGGGGTGAAATGGGGTCAACCCAAAACCGCTGGAGCTATAGGGCTGAAATTTTGACAGTGAATCCCAATAATGACGTGAACATCCACTAACAAGCGATTTTTCGAAATTCGTTCCCCAAAGGGGGAAATGGGGTTTACCCAAACCGCCTGAGCTATAGGGCTGAAATTTTGGCAGTGCATCCCTATAATGACGTGGACATCCACTAAGAGGCGATTTTTCGAAATTCATCCCCTAAGGGGGTGAAATGGGGTTTACCAAACCGCTGGAGCTATAGGGCTGAAATTTTGACGGTGCATCCCTATAATGGCGTGGACATCCACTAAGAAGCGATTTTTAGAAATTCATTCCATAAGGGGGTGAAATGGGGTCAACCCAAAACCGCTGGAGCTATAGGGCTGAAATTTTGACAGTGCATCCCTATAATGACGTGGACATCCACTATAAATAGATTTTTCGAAATTCATCCCCTAAAGGGGTGAAATGGAGTTAACCCAAACCGCTGGGGCTGAAGGGCTGAAATTTTGACAGTGCATCCTTATAATCACGTGGAAATGAATGACTCAAAATTTACTTTATTTAGGATTCCTTTGTCACTTCTCTTGATGACATATACACACCAATCTCTGCTTCAAAACTTGCAGATTTGTTGAGCAGAGGTGATATACGCAGCAATTTGTTTACCATGTTTATTAAAAAAATGCTCTATAATAAACCTTTTTTAGGGATAATAACAACTGACTTTTTTGTTTGTTTTCTTTTCAAGGAAAACAGTGCACATAATAAACAGTTTTTATTTAAAGGCGTTGCAAGGCACGCGGGTTTTATGCTAGTATCAAATAAAAGTAAAAACCATTTTTTGTTAATAACAAAAAAACTGAGGGTGCCACAAAAAAACGAAAAAAACATTAAAATCAGAAAAAATCGGAGCTCAAAAAAATGCAGACGAATAAGAATGGATTTTTTCACTGTAGTACGGTGTTATCAATATTTTAAAATGTGTAAATACCACAAACCTTCGGAAAAGATATATTAGAGTCCATTTCGACCTCAGTTTCGTCAAAATCCAAAAATTTTAAATTCTCAAATTTTTAATATCAGAAAAATGTTTAAAAAAATAGAGAAGCAATTTTTACAATATATGTATATGCACATATTTCAAAATACATTTTTTTTTTTAAGTTTGCAACTAAATGTGACCGACGGTGAAGGGAACATTATTTTCTTACAAAACAGAACAGAATATTAAAACATGTAAAAACCAATTTCAATGTTATTATTTAATTAAAAAAAATAAAAATTAAAAAAAGATAAAAATCCCTTTCCATTGATGGGTTATTCTAATAAATGCGGCTTCTGCCTAAAATTGAGTTACACTAATAAACAGAACTTTAAATGCTTTATTTCAAACCTACTTTCTCCGTTGCAGCCGGCATGAAACCGCGAATAGTTTTAAATATTTGCGAATAAAAAAATATTTTAAAGCTTCAGAATACTGTTTAAATCCATCGCGAATGAAGGCAATTGTTTTTTTTTTGTTTCGGATATTTTTATGATATATAAAAACAAAATTTTTTTATATAAAATATGTAACTTAAATTGAAATTGTCGCGTGCGAGAGAAAGATGACGGTGTATGAGACGTTCATGCTACATTATGATGTGAAAAAAGCAATATTATTTTCGGTTTATTATAATCATCGGAAGAGAGGATATTTTGTTGCAAACTTTTTATTATTACGAGTATTAATTATTTCAATAAATGTTACTTAGCAAAAACAATCATCAAAAACATTTAAAAACCAAATTAGAGTGAAAACAAAGTGCCTGTAAATGCAGCGAAAGTAACAGAATCACAGAATTAAAGAAAGCCACAGCACGATTATTACACTGGTTAACAAATTTTAAGGTTTTGTTAATGCATGAAATGAGTTGTGCTAATTGCGAAAGAATACCTCTAAACATACATTTTGATGTAAGTTTTAAGGTCGAGTTAGCTCGCGTTTTTTGTGGAATCAAATAAAAATTTTTTGACTTAAGATAACATTATATTCATAAATCACATATTATAAAATTTAAAAATGAGTTAATATATTGCTTTTCCGTTTATAAATAATATCTACAGCCTCTCTCTTCAACGTCCAGCAGTAGTCTGCTAACATAGCAGGACTCCATTTGCCCTGGTATCGCCAGCGCAATCTTAACGTTCTTTATGATGCAATACAAGATTAAACTTGCATAACTCGATAACTCGAGCTAAGACACTTGTAATATTATAATTAATGATTAGTATTTACCAAGTACTGCCTATTTTTGTATTTCATCATTCATGGGCAAAACCATTGTTAAGCAGTGTTATCAGACCTCACCAACTAAGTCGACTTTATCGCGCATAAAACTTGCTCGCCAGAATGAGCTGCCTTCATAATAAGATCAATATGATTTTCATAGGTTCGTTTTAAAAGGCTGATACCAGGTATTCATAAAGCATACAGCAAACCCCATTTTTTCCTCCAGCAAAACACAATTTATTCTACTGAACACTAAAGCTTTAGTGCATGTAGCAATTGTTCATCACGTGAACAGGACCACACCTGGCTTCAAGATCAGCGCCTTGATCATTCGTGGCAGGTGTTTGGGTGACTGTACTCCAACTGCTTCTATTCATCATTACCACTTGATTTGTTGATCATTACCTATTACTTGAGTTTGGAATCAATAAACTTCACCCTTTTTAGTTAATACACTTTTTTATTCTATTAATTCATTTAAACAACTAAGCCTTCTTGCAAAAATTAAAACTTCAAATTACTTTACAAAAGTCTAGTTTACAAAGAAAATGTACTTTTATTTCAAGAGCAAGTTTAATAGATTACGTTAAGTCTTGTTAAAGGCGATCTCCCCACCGCCTCTGGTTACATGCTTCTGGTGCCGTTGATCGGGCCAGTGTTGGTAACATTTTGGTATTCGCTGATCGAGCCAGTACTGATAGATCTCGAACATCTTCCCCCGCGTTAAGAAGCCTGGTTCTTAACCAACTGGTAGTTTCACAAGTTTGGTAACGCTTCGGTCGAAAGTGCCTCGTCTTGTCTTGATGGTGACGACTCGTACTAGACCGTCTGAGCCCGGATGACATGTAATAATTCGACCCATCAGCCATTGCGATGGGGGTAGGTTCTCTCCTTTCAGCAGGACCAGGTCACCTGGAATTAGGTTGTTTTCTGTTGATTTCCACTTCGTCCTCTGTTGCAAGCTCGTGACATATTCGCATCTCCACCTTCGCCAAAAGCTTTGCAGCATCGACTGGAGACGCTTCCACCGGCTCAGGAGGCTCAGGTTGTGTTCAGTTAAATTGGCTTCTGGTAAAGTGGTTGGAGGTGCACCAATTAAAAAATGGCCGGGGGTTAAAGCATCTAGGTCTTCAGGATCTGATGACAGTGCGCTATATGGTCTAGAGTTGACCACCGCCTCCACTTGGCATAAAAGCGTGCACATTTCTTCGAAGGTCAACATGGTTTCTCCAAGGACTCGTCTAAGGTGCCATTTCACTGACTTCACCCCGGCCTCCCAAATGCCGCCAAAATGTGGTGACCCTGGGGGAATAAACTGCCAAGTTATTTGATTCTGTGAAAGAAAATCCAGTGTTAGTGAGCTGTTTTCATAAGAACGAACATGCTCATATAATTTATTTAAGTGACTTTTGCCAATGACGAAATTTGTGCCGTTGTCACAAAAGATATGTGACGGAACACCGCGACGTGATATGAATCGGCGTAGACAAGCAATGAATGTCTCGGTGTTTAAACTGCTTGCTAATTCCAGATGAATGGCCCTGGTAGCCAGACAAATAAATAAAGCGATGTATCCTTTGAAAGCTTTGTTACCTCGACCAGATCGCCACGTTAGACAGACTGGACCCGCGTAGTCTATACCTACTTTAGAGAACGGCCTTGATACAGTGACTCTTTCAGTAGGAAGATTACCCATCAGCTGTGACATTGTGGCAGCTCTATGTCGAACACATGTGATACACTTACGACTGATTGTGGTTGCGATGCTTCGCATGCCTATGATCCAAAATCGTTGTCTCACTAAGCCCATTAGGAGGGTCGTACCTGGATGGAGATATATTTGGTGCATCTCACGGATTAACAAATTGCTCACTGGATGATGTTTCGGTAATATGATGGGTGTTGTATCCTGACCTTTGAATCCTACCACCGACTCGAAGTAGTCCGTCATCGTCTACGAAGGGTGTTAGATTGCACAGCTTACTTCGGTTGCTCACAGTTCGGTTGCTGAGTATGTCAGAAAGCTCTTCAGCAAAGCAGGTTCGTTGAACGCTCTTGAAACAAATTATCCTTGCCCGCGCAAGTTCGCTTGCAGATAAAGAAGCCTTGGTTCTGCTACTACTGGATTGTTTACAATTCTGATAAAATCGGTAGATGAATGCTAGGATTCGAATAAATTTTGAGAATGATGAAATTTTTGTAGCCCATGAAGTGAATTCGTCAATACTTGTCTCCTGGAAACATATTAAAAATTTGCTTCTTTCCTCAGTCTTGCATTCTGCATCTATGTCCTGAAAAACCTTTGAAGGTCAGTTGCATTGTTCTGTTCGCAACCATTTGGGCCCGTTCCACCAAATTTCCGAGGTTACCAACTCCTTGGGTGACACTCCTCGTGAAATGATATCGGCAGGGTTTTCTGATGATGGTACATGTCTCCATCTGGATCTAGGGATGTTGTTTAGAATCTCACTTGTCCGGTTCCCGATGAATGCCTTCCAACGGCGAGGGCAATCTGACAACCACGCTAGGACTACCGCCGAATCTGTCCATGCATAAATCTCGCATGTTTTCATTGATAATGCTGTTGTGACTTTTTCCAATAGCCTCGTGAGTAGCAGGGCTCCACATAATTCCAATCGTGGAAGTGAGACTTGTTTAAGAGGAGCGACCTTTGATTTAGCTGCGATGATTCTTGTGTGTACATTCCCGTCTTCATCAATGCTTCTACAGTAAATGACTGCCCCATAAGCCTGCTCAGAAGCATCAGAGAAGCCATGCAATTGAATGTTGGATAATGAAAAAGATATGCGTCGTGGAATGCGCAGTCTTTCAATCTCAGAAATCTCGTTCTTGAAGACATCCCATTTGTGTGTTATTCCTTCCGGCAGAGGATCATCCCAGTCTAATTGCGATAGCCACAATTGCTGAAGCATGATTTTAATCACGATTATTGTTGGAGCTAGCAGCCCCAGTGGATCAAAAATCTTTGATGCATCGCTTAATATGGTTCGCTTTGAGTAAGTGTTCTGATTGAATGTTGATAGCTTATAGGTGAATGTATCATCTTGTGGGTCCCATTGTATGCCTAATACCTTTGTTGCCTCGTTCACATCCTTGATGGTCAATGACTCGCCTTTTTCAGTGATGTTTGTTGACAATCCCTCGGTGACTAGGTCGGGTATGTTCGATTTCCACTTTGTTAGATTAAAGCCAGCGTTCTTTAGTAAGCTAGTGAGCTCATCTTTAAGCCGTATTGCATCAGCCCGTGTATCTGCGCCACTCAGTAGATCATCGACGTAGAAGCTGTTGTGAATTATAGAGGATGCTTCTGAAAATTTATCTTTGCTGTCATCGCCAATCTGCATGAGCACTCGAGTGGCTAAGTATGGTGCTGACGCTGTACCATATGTTACCGTTTTTAATCTATAATGTTTGACTGCTGTTGATGAGTCTTCTCTCCAAACAATCCGTTGAAAATCTGTGTGCGCTGGTGATACTACCACTTGGCGGTACATTTTTTCTAAATCTGCTGAAAAAGCAACTTTAAACTTGCGGAAATTTATTAAGATAGAAATTAGGTCTCGTTGCATTGTTGGCCCTACCATCAGTTTATCGTTTAATGACATTCCAGAACTTGACTTACAGGATCAATCAAAGACGACTCGTATTTTAGGCTCTGGATCCCTTTTGAAGACTGCGTGGTGTGGAAGATAAAACGACAAGTGAGCTTCAATCTCTACTTCTTGGTTTGGGATGACTTCCATGTGTCCCAAGTCTTCATATTCACGCATGAATTTAATGTATTGTGCCTTGAAAACTGAATCCTTGGAAAAACGACGTTCCATAGCATAAAGACGTGTTAGAGCGTTTCTCTTCGAGTCTCCTAAAGGGTCTACGTCCGTTTTAAATGGAAGTGACACAATATAGCGCCCGGCAGCATCTCGTGTATGGGTTACGTTAAAATAGTCTTCGCATCTCTTTTCTTCTTCTGTCAGAGGTTTGGACTCTGAGATTGTCTCTATTTCCCAGAATCGCCTTAGAGATTTGTCCAGATTTAACGTTGAGGTTGAATGACAATTAGTTGAACTTCCGTCGTCTGTTAGTTTTTTGGTCACCACAACCCAACCAAATATAGTTTCTTGAGCGATATGGTTTCCAGTACTGGCATATCTCTGGCCAGCTTGTAGACACTCAAAAACTGAGTATGCTCCTAGAATTATGTCAACACTTGATGATTGGAAGAAATATGGGTCGGCTAGTGGAAGATTGGAGTTTTTGAGCCAGTGAGGAATTGGAATCTTCTCCTTTGGAAATAGGGAAGTTAGCTTCATCATCACAAGCGCATCAATGTCTACATGCTTCTGAACATTCCATCGGGAGAAGACCCTCAGTTGCACCTTCCCTTTAGTAACATCTATCTCAGTGTCTAACAGTCCATTGATAATTAGTCGTGCATTTTGTCTTTTTAAACCGAGCCTCTGGACGCAGTTTTCCGAAATTAATGAAACTTCTGATCCAGAATCTAGTAACACTCGACAAGTCTGAAGAGTGCCTTGACTATCACGTAAGTGAACAAGAGCTGTAGGCAAAGATGTTTTAGTCACGTTGGCTGAAGTACTGAGTGATGATTGCTCTAGGACGCATGTGTTTAATGATGTGAAAGGAGGTTGCTCACATGGATTGATAGAGGAACTTCGATGGGTTGACGAGGGTTTGTCGTTGATAGAGCTGCAGCCTGTATTGTTAACTGAAGTGAAGGCCTGGTTGCCTTCCAGGTCTGAGCCACGAATTGTGGAATCGGACTCTTTAGACTGCAGGCCTGGCGGCTGATGGACTGCTATGGATGCTGAAGTCCTTTCCGTGTTTGTAGGGAGATGTAATAGGTAGTGGTGGTTGGCCTTACAAATCTTACATTTGACCTTCGAACGACAGTGACGCACTGAATGCCCTTGACTTAGGCAGTTAAAACATAAATTCCTAGACATAACTAGCGATCGGCGAGCCTGTGGTGAATCAGCGATAAAAGACTTGCAGTAAAACAACGGATGTTTGAGTGTACATCGTGGGCAATCTGAAGCGTTATCCTTGGAAACAACGTGCAGTATCTTTACCGATGGTCGTTTGTTGAGTGCAGCACAGGTTTCTAATGCATCACAGCGTTTGGTAAGAAATTTTAGAAAATCTTCAAATGTAGGAAATTCATTGTTATTGACTTCCCTTGACCATGCTTGGCGAGTATCAGGGTCCACCTTTGTGAGTGCAATGTGTATTAGCCACGGATCTCTGCTCTCTGCATTAGCTCCTACAGCTCTTATCCCCCTTATCACTTCATCATTTAAATCGCACATGCTTCGTAATGATTTCACATTGGATTGCTGCAGCTGTGGTTGTTCCAGGAAGGCTTTGATAAAGGTGGTAACGATTTGCGACCTTTTGTTGAATCGCTCCTTTAATTTTACCCATACTTCTTCATAATTTGCATCATTTATTGTGAGATGACGAATTAGACTCGCTGCAGTTCCCTTTAGTAAACCCTTCAAATACTGAAATTTCTGAGAAGGTGACAATGACGTGCTATTGTGGACCGAGGTCTCAAACAAATCTCGGAAAGAGGTCCACTCTTTATAATCGCCAGAAAAATACGGAATGCTCAACCTGGGAAGGCGTGTGGTTTGCGATGTTTCACCACTTCCATAGATTGAGTGTTGTTGATGTAATAAATTTGATAAAGTTGAATTCAAATCACCGACTGGATTTGGTTGTTGGTCAACCGGCCTTGTGTTTCGAGACGCTTGTAAAAGCTTCGCCTTTGCTTGAAAATATTTAGCTTCGTACTCTACCATGTCTGAGACCTGGTCCTCAAACTGCAGTAAATTATCTTCGATCTCACAAAATTCGATCCTTTCCTCATTTAATTGCTCTAAACGTACCGCAATTTCATCGTGAGCTGTGTGCTCCGTTATACCGTCTGCAAACGATTTAATTCTTGTTATGCTGCCTTTAACTCTACCTCTTTTCTGGATTAATGTATTTTTGTCTGTCATTTTAAGGTTCTATATAACCACCACAGTTTCTATTTATTAAGCCCGAATTGTATTTACTTGCTTCACTGAATTACCTTGTATTGTCCCAAATTCACTATATAATTGTTATACCGTTATTACAGTTAGTACTGCTGTTACCGTGAAGAAAATTGTTAATCGTACACCGAAATGTTATAAAAAGATTTAAATATTTAGTTCACCACCGTAATTTCTTTATTTCTTCAAAGATTATTTATGGAAATTTCATTCATTTTTAACTAAAGAACTCTTTCAAGGTTAATCATCACCACATACCTTCTTTTATTCAATAAAATGTGTTTATGTATTTAAGTTTATTTTTAAATTAAATTAAAAAAAAAATGATTTCAATATATAGATATATTCAGAAAAACATAAATTTTTTAAAGAAAAATATGTCATATTTATTATAAAACTTGTGTTCTTTGATATAAACCCCAAATTTTTTTTTTTTTTTTTTTTTTTTTTAATTAATAACATCACCTCATGAAGCATTGTTCAAAATTTCATAACGTTATCTATAATAGTCAATTTATTACATACAATTTTTAACGTTGTTAAATAAAACATATTTAGTACCGTTATTGTTTTTAATCCGATTGTACTGTTATTGCTGTAAATTGTTCCGTAGCATGATTTACATTTTCCATTGTCTCATTGCCTAACAGCGCACTAATTATTTATTTATTTATTTATTTATTATAAGCCAAACAAGGCTCACTTAAATTACATTACATTACTTTTCTTATAATATTCAGTCTTAAAATTACACTGGCTAAAGATAATTGTTAGTGGGAAGGATTCATACTATAAGTAGGGATCTAAGTTTTTTCTTGAAGGATATTTTGTCAATTGTAGGGGAAAAACATGATCCATGGCTATTGAAGACCATACAACATCTGTTGACGGGCTCGTTTCTTCCATATTCAGTGCGGTGCGGGTATTCCTTAAGAAGTTTCGTATGTCTTGTATGTCTAACATCATCATTGAATTTGATCATACGCGATAGAAACTGTACTTTAAGGTTGTCATTTATAATGTCCAGGGTAAGGCATGAAATAAGCATTTTTCTCCTCGCCGACAGTGGCATAAGCTCTAAAACTTTGAGCCGGTCATTGTAGGGTGGCAGGCTTCGAAAATCGTGCGGATCATGCAGATGTCTCAAAGCAAAAAGGAGAAATTTCTTTTGAACAGATTCAATCCTGATCTTGTTAACTTCGAAAATGGGATCCCAGACCGGGCAAGCGTATTCCAGGATTGGGCGGACTAAGGAACAAAAAAGTGTTTTTGTAACCCATACATTACCGAACTCTTTAGCCCTTCTCTTTATAAAGCCAAGAAGCTTATTGGCCCTGGCAGTAATATTATCGTAGTGCATATTGAAATTTAGTTTCTTGTCAAGGACAACACCTAAATCCACAATATGATCGACATGATTCAATATCTTGTCATTGAGATAATAGTTGTGCAGCTGAGTGGTTTTCTTTCGAGAGAAAGTAATTGCATGGCACTTGTCAGTGTTGAGATGTAATTTATTAACTATGCACCAATCTTGCAATACTTTGAGTTTCGACTGGAGAAATGATACGTCGGCTTGGGACTTAATGGTGCTATATATTTTGAGGTCATCTGCGTAGAAGAGATGAGGAATATTACCTAATTTTTCAGATAAGTCAGAGATGAATATATTAAAAAGTAGAGGGCCTAGATGGCTGCCTTGAGGAACGCCGGAAGTGACGTCAATCTCCTTTGATAGAAATCCTTGGAATCTGATAACCTGTGATCTTCCGTCAAGATATGATTTTATCCATTCCAGCGGAAGTCCCGAAATTCCAAATTTAAAAAGCTTTGAAATTAAGGTATTGTGGTCAACTCGGTCAAAAGCTTTGCTAAAGTCAGTATAAACAGCATCGATTTGATAACCGTTTTCCATCCCACAAAGCACTTCGGAGGTTAGAACCATAAGGTTAGAAGTGGTTGAGCGCCCTTTTCTGAAACCGTGTTGTTCTTCGTTGAGATGAGGATCGATTAAGGGGGCGATCTTGTCATGAATAAGTTTCTCGAAAAGTTTAGGGATTGATGATAAGATAGCAATGCCTCTGTAGTTGTCGACCGATTGTTTATCAGAAGCTTTATGAATTGGCGTGAGGTAGGATTTCTTCCATATATTAGGAAACTTCCCTAGCGATAATGATCTGTTAAAGATAAGGTGGAGCGGAAGCAGTACCTCTTTTGAGCAGCGCTGCAGGAGAATTGCAGGTACATTGTCTGGGCCGTGACCTTTATTAGTGTCAAGATTATTTAAACCGGACATTATATCGTCAACAGACAGGGAAAGATTATCTATAAGATTATTTATAAGAAAAGTGTCAGTGTGCGTATTAGAATTGGACTTGGGGCAATAAACCTTGCTGAACTTATCAGCAAACATGCTACAGATCTCTTGGGGGCACGAAGAGTGTTTACTACCGTTTGTCATTGTTGTCGGATAGCCTAAGGTCTTTCGTTTTGTATTAACAAAAGCGAAAAACTTCTTGGGGTCATTTATGATGCTATTTCCGATAGAGTTGAGATATGTAGTATAGGCCTCGCGTGACCTAACACTAAATTCAGAGGCTAACCTAGTGTATGCTAATTTCAAATCCGCGTTTACGTTGGGGTTATTTCTAATCATATTATACAATTTATTTCTATGATTACGAAGCGAACGAATATCCTTATTTAGCCATGGTTCCGATAATTTATCCCTTTTTTTAATCCTGGGTACATGTTTGTCAATGATGCTAAAAAGAATAGTATAAAAGCATAATACTACTTCGTCAAGATCATTACCTGATAGCCTATGCTCCCAGTCAACCAGGGATAATTCACGGCCAATACTGATATAATTCGCATTCTTGAAGTCGTAAATAATTGTGTTATTGTAGGAGGTACGATAATTAGAGACTGTGGTATTAAGTTCAAGAATCCATGCGGAGTGGTGAGTAGTATTAGTGAAAAGGTTCTCCTCAGGGCAGGATTTTCAGCTCTTCGTGTGAATTGGTGAAAATTAGATCTAACCATTTACCGCAAGAGTTAGGAGTCCTAATAATTTGGTGTAGACCATTGCCATAAAAAGTATCGATAAACTTTATATCGATGGAGTTTATGACATTAATCGGAAGTAAGTTATTATCTTCCTCGTCAGGGATAAAGGATATATTGGGGCGATTGAAGTCCCCTAGAATAAATATATCCTCGTTATCGTAAAGCGATTCATTGGCCTCATCTAATATATGAAGTAACTCATCATATTTAGATTCGTCAGAATTTGGGGGTATGTAGAATGTACCGATAGATAGAAGTTTTTTGCCCGATTTGACTCTAATAAAAACATGTTCAAAAGAAAGCGAGCGATTAGTTAGTTATTTCTACTTCCTTGTTAGTTAAAAGAAGGTAAAAGTCTATAATACCACAAAGTTCTGGTTTTATTTAGTTCAAAAAATGGAAATTACTTTCACCGTAAATCAAAATTCTTTCATATGCACATTGCATAATGTCCATGCGGTCACTGTTCAGAATTAGCAATTTAATTTCTGACTCAATAAAAAGGTGCCGGAAGGGTGCGATTCAATAAAAAGATAACTTTTTCCAATAACCAAATTACTATTTATTCGCAATTAATTATTAGATTTTCTTAAATATAAATTCAATAAAAATTCAACAAATTGCCAAAATATTTCAATTCAATCTTAAATTCGTTATTAATTCGTGATTTAGTACTTGAAAATTCGTAAATTATTCTTTATTTGTTTGTAAATAAGAATTACCAAAATATTGCTTGCTCTGATAGTTTAATTGATAACGCCACCTATCTGTCAGATGACGATCGATGTTTCGCCTGATGTGTTCTGCAATTAGAACAGCCAGGAATAACCTTTGTGTTGCTGCACTCTGGTTTCGTTTCTTGGGAATCGCTTGCTGTTTGCTGCCTGGTTGCTGCTTGTTGCCCTGGTTGTGGCTTGCTGGACTGCTTTGCCTTGTTTCTTCGCAAATTCGTCCCTCTGTGGTTGGTTAGAGTAACTGCTGAAATCAATTTTGGTGATTAAGTTACTGCTGTATTAAAGACTTCAAAACTGTCTTTAATTCGGGCTTTACTGGGAAAAGACCTCAATTCTGTCTTTCCAGAATGCTAAGTTCGATACTTAGGCTTTGAAATTGCTTTATTGCTAAAACCTCAATACAGATTTTATCTTCTAGTTCAAGACTCTAGAAAGATTAAAAGCAATCTGATTTAACGCCGTCTGTGCGTCGGTATTTATTTCTCTTTGAATAATGGTTGAGGCTATTCTGTAGTAGGGGGCTTCGTTCTCGAAGTACATAATTTCGGGTTTATGTACTAGATCGGGGTGCGATGTCCGATCAGCTGTTCTTGTTTATCTTACGGCTGTCAAATGGAGTTTTCTGCACTTGGTAAGTATTTTCTTCTAATTTTCAGTTTATTTACTAATTTTATTTATATTTTCAGGACTCTAGTGGGGGATGAACGAGGAGGAGCCGGCGATCACTCCATTGGGGTTGTCAGGTGAGTAATTAGTGGAACCTGTTGTGGATTTTCTTGTAATCTTTTTAAATTCTTTTATTTAACTTGCACTGTTTGTCGTCAAATCTTGGAAGTTAAATTTGACCCACTTCCCGGTTTCGGATAGAGCTGAAATTTTGCATACACGTTTAGTTTGGATGACAATGCAATCTGGCCATTTTGTAAAAATATCAAGATAGCGGTTCCAAAATGGCGCCCGCTTTTATTTTACTTACACTGTTTGTCGTCAAATCTTGGAAGTTAAATTTGACCCACTTCCCGGTTTCGGATAGAGCTGAAATTTTGCATACACGTTTAGTTTGGATAACAATGCAATCTGGCCATTTTGTAAAAATATCAAGATGGCGGTTCCAAAATGGCGCCCGATTTTTGAAATTGTGCTCCGCGGCCCTTTGAAATGGGTATCAAATGAAAGGATATGACAGGTAGAACACAATAAGCTATGTGGCGTCATTCCAAATTCAAAATGGCGGACAACACTTACACTGTTTGTCGTCAAATCTTGGAAGTTAAATTTGACCCACTTCCCGGTTTCGGATAGAGCTGAAATTTTGCATACACGTTTAGTTTGGATGTCAATGCAATCTGGCCATTTTGTAAAAATATCATGATGGCGGTTCCAAAATGGCGCCCGATTTTTGAAATTGTGCTCCGCGGCCCTCTGACATGGGTATCAAATGAAAGGATATGACAGGTAGAACACAATAAGCTATGTGGCGTCATTCTAAATTCAAAATGGCGGCCAACACTTGCACTGTTTGTCGTCAAATCTTGGAAGTTAAATTTGACCCACTTCCCGGTTTCGTATAGAGCTGAAATTTTGCATACACGTTTAGTTTGGGTGACAATGCAATCTGGCCATTTTGTAAAAATATCAAGATGGCGGTTCCAAAATGGCGCCCGATTTTTGAAATTGTGCTCCGCGGCCATCTGACATGGGTATCAAATGAAAGGATATGACAGGTAGAACACAATAAGCTATGTGGCGTCATTCCAAATTCAAAATGGCGGCCAACACTTACACTGTTTGTCGTCAAATCTTGGAAGTTAAATTTGACCCACTTCCCGGTTTCGGATAGAGCTGAAATTTTGCATACACGTTTAGTTTGGATGACAATGCAATCTGGCCATTTTGTAAAAATATCAAGATGGCGGTTCCAAAATGGCGCCCGATTTTTGAAATTGTGCCACTGTTTGTCGTCAAATCTTGGAAGTTAAATTTGACCCACTTCCCGGTTTCGGATAGAGCTGAAATTTTGCATACACGTTTAGTTTGGATGACAATGCAATCTGGCCATTTTGTAAAAATATCAAGATGGCGGTTCCAAAATGGCGCCCGATTTTTGAAATTGTGCCACTGTTTGTCGTCAAATCTTGGAAGTTAAATTTGACCCACTTCCCGGTTTCGGATAGAGCTGAAATTTTGCATACATGTTTAGTTTGGATGACAATGCAATCTGGCTATTTTGTAAAAATATCAAGATGGCGGTTCCAAAATGGCGCCCAATTTTTGAAATTGTGCTCCGCGGCCCTCTGACATGGGTATCAAATGAAAGGATATGACAGGTAGAACACAATAAGCTATGTGGCGTCATTCCAAATTCAAAATGGCGGCCAACACTTACACTGTTTGTCGTCAAATCTTGGAAGTTAAATTTGACCCACTTCTCGGTTTCGGATAGAGCTGAAATTTTGCATACACGTTTAGTTTGGATGACAATGCAATCTGGCCATTTTGTAAAAATATCAAGATTCCGGTTCCAAAATGGCGCCCGATTTTTGAAATTGTGCTCCGCGGCCCTCTGACATGGGTATCAAATGAAAGGATATGACTGGTAGAACACAATAAGCTATGTGGCGTCATTCCAAATTCAAAATGGCGGCCAACACTTACACTGTTTGTCGTCAAATCTTGGAAGTTAAATTTGACCCGCTTCCCGGTTTCGGATAGAGCTGAAATTTTGCATACACGTTTAGTTTGGATGACAATGCAATCTGGCCATTTTGTAAAAATATCAAGATGGCGGTTCCAAAATGGCGGCCGATTTTTGAAATTGTGCTCCGCGGCCCTCTGACATGGGTATCAAATGAAAGGATATGACAGGTAGAACACAATAAGCTATGTGGCGTCATTCCAAATTCAAAATGGCGGCCAACACTTACACTGTTTGTCGTCAAATCTTGCAAGTTAAATTTGACCCACTTCCCGGTTTCGGATAGAGATGAAATTTTGCATACACGTTTAGTTTGGATGACAATGCAATCTGGCCATTTTGTAAAAATATCAAGATGGCGGTTCCAAAATGGCGCCCGATTTTTGAAATTGTGCTCCGCGGCACTCTGACATGGGTATCAAATGAAAGGATATGACAGGTAGAACACAATAAGCTATGTGGCGTCATTCCAAATTCAAAATGGCGGCCAACACTAAATTGCGGAAAGCTTATAATAGACTAAAAAGTAGAAAATATAACCGATCAACTTCCAATTTTGCACACACTCGTAGTTCGGGTGGTTAATGTGTATGAATGATGAGATGAATAGTTGAGTTAAGGGTGAGTTGATAATAAAGGAGCAATACACGTTACAAAAAATCACAAACAAACACAGAGATGCTGCTGTCAACTAAATTCAACTACTCAAATACTGAACTCATGTCCGTATGTATAATTTCAACTAAACCCAGGTAGCAGAGCTGAGTCTAGTTCAGTCAACCTTAACCCAACTCGACTCCCGTTTACATGTAGTTAGACTTGGGTTCAACTTGAGTTCAACTCATCATGTATAAGTACTAAATGCAATCTGACCTTTTTGTAAAAAAATCAAGAAGACGGTTCCGAGATAGCGGCCGTTTTTGCAATTATGTTCCACCGAGCCCACGACATGGGTATCAAATGAATACAGTAAACTGTGTGACGTAATTTTAAATCTAATAGAATTGCCATCATAAAATGGCGGAATAAATATAATAAACTAAAAGTAGAAAATAAAATAAATGGTTAAAAAAATTTTTTTTAAAAAATTCTTTTCATTAACTAAAAAATGTACTGAAAAGTAAAAAATAAAAAATATTTTAAAGAAAGCGTGAAATTTCAATTTTAATGAAAAAGTTAATTAAAAGAATGGCGCATTTTTCATCAAAAAATTTTGTTAGAATTTGAAATTAACAAATCAAAAAATTGAGGGTTATTGTAAATCTCACGCGATTTACAGTTATATTTTCAATTTTTGATGAAAAATGCGCCATTCTTTTAATTAACTTTTTCATTAAAATTGAAATTTCACGCTTTCTTTAAAATATTTTTTATTTTTTACTTTTCAGTACATTTTTTAGTTAATGAAAAGAATTTTTTAAAAAAAATTTTTTTAACCATTTATTTTTTTATTTACAGAATGTCGATTTGCCGACGGCATTTCGACATCTTCTTGGATGGATTTTCTGGCCGGTTTTTGGTTTTTAAAAACAGGTAAAAATTTAATATTTATATTTAATAATTCGTTTCTATTTGCAGGTACGAATTTCTTGTTGTTTTTTGTTGTTTCGTGTTGTCCCTTGACGTGTGTGTTTTTGTTTGTATATATTTTTTGTAGATTTATATAATTTTGGTTTGATTTTAATAAAGTGCAAAATATTGTGAAATTTGGTGTTTTTTTTATTAATTTTCTTTTTTCTTGGTTTTTTTTTTTTTAGTTTTTGATTTTCAGTGTCGCCGGAACATTCTCCCCGCCTTGAAGCGTTAAGCTTCAAAAAAAAGTGTTTCGAGGAAGCTGATTGAGGTATTTTATTTTCCGGCGGAAATGCCATTGTGGTATTTTTTCTTTAGGGCTCGTTGCTGGTTGGCGAATACCTTTGTAGTTATGACGTCTTACTGCGTTTCGTGCGTTCAGTCTCCAATACTTTTGTCTCAGCGTGTGTAACATCAGTTGCGTACCCCCGGGTAATGTCGTGCGATGTATATTGTCGATGATGAGCTTGGATAGGGGCCTAGTTTCTGGCAAGATAATGGGATGGCTCTCGGAGAATGTTGTATTGACATTCTGAATGCGCCCGCCTACTCTCAAAATACCTTCCTGATCGAGGAACGGGGTCAATTTGATGAGTCTACTTTTGCTGGATATTGGGAGTTTGGATTGGATCGCTCGTCTCTCCTCTTCAAATTCCTGGGTTTGGACGTTTTTTATCCAGCACTTTAGGGCTGCTTGAATTTCCCTTGAAGTTAGGTAGCTAGGCTGAGGAAGGCTGAATGATGATTTTGATGCTTTTAACCACCGTCGACAATATGCTGTGTCTCTTAGCAGTTTCGTTAATGAGGAATATTTGTTGATCAGATCGTGATTGGAGGGATCTACTTCGATATGCAGATTGGTGGTGGTTTTTCGTACTCCCACCGTGGTATCTTGGATTTCCTTCCTTTTGGGCCAATGCTCCTTTGTCTGTTGGAGCCAATGCGGACCTGTCCACCATAACTTATGGAGTTTTAATTCACTCGGCGATAGTCCTCTTGTGGCGCAGTCGGCAGGGTTGTCCTCTGTTCTGATGTGATTCCAGCTGCTTTGGTCTAGCAGTTGATGTATTTGTGAGACTCTGTTCGCCACAAATGTTTCCCATGATGATGGGTGTTTTCTTAGCCATGCGATGACAATTGTAGAATCAGTCCAAGCATGTGTAGTTACCTGCTCGAACTTCATGTCGTCCTTTACTTGCGCCAGCAATTTGGCCAACAAGTGTGCTCCGCATAACTCTAGCTTTGGCAGTGAGATGGTCTTGATGGGTGCCACTTTGCTTTTGGCAGCGATTAAGTGACAATGGTAGTTGCCGTCTTCGTCCTTTGTCCGGATGTATACGGCTGCTGCATATGCTTTGATGGATGCGTCGCAAAATCCATGGATTTCGACGTTCTGGGTTGTGTTGTGAGCTTCAATCCACCGCGGGATTTGAATAGTTTGGATGACTTGGAGGTCTGCTCGGAACTTTCGCCATTGTTGATCGATGTTGATCGGGACTGTTTCATCCCAGTCGAGCTTTGTTAGCCAAAGACTTTGTATTAAAATTTTGGCGTTAATAGTTACTGGTGTAAGCCAGCCGATGGGGTCGAACAGCTTCGCAATCTCGGACAATATTTTCCGTTTTGTATATATTTCTGGTGCTGACTCCATGCTGACCTTGTACGACAGTGTATCGCTGGCAGGATTCCTTAATAAGCCAAGAGCTTTGACTTCTTCTGCATTCACTGCGAGTGGAAATGAGACCTCTCGATCGGTTGCCGGAACTTCTTCCAAGATGGTGTTGTGATTCGCGGCCCATTTTCGGAGCTCTAGCCCTCCAGCTCGGAGAAGCTGAATTAGTTGCCTTTGTTTTTGTCTTGCTTCTTCTATATTATCTGCGCCAGTCATCAAATCGTCAACGTAAAAATCGTTGAGTACGGCGTTAGAGCCGATTTGGAATGATTCTGCTTCATCTTTCGCCAATTGGTGCATGGTTCGGATGGTAAGGAAAGGAGCGCTCTTTGTTCCGAACGTCACGGTTAAGAGTTTGTAGTCTCGTATAGGCTGATCTGGTGATTCCCTCCAATCAATTCGTTGATAATCGGCATCGTCTGGATGAACTCGTATTTGGCGATACATCTTTTCTATATCGGCCATGTAAGCAATGCGGTATTTTCTCCATCGCATGAGTGTGGACATCAAAGATTCTTGTATCACTGGACCATTCAATAATACGCTATTGAGTGAGTTTCCGTTGGCAGTCGGACGGGATGCGTCGAAAACTACTCTCAGTTTGGTGGTCGTGCTACTCGGTTTGATGACAGCATGGTGAGGCAGGTAACAACATCGATATGTTGTCGTGCCGTTAGGCAGTTGGTTTTGAAGTGCTGATTCTGGGGTGTTGGTAGGCACCATGTGTCCTAACGTCAAATATTCCTGTATGCATTTGACGTAGTCCGCTTTCAAATCGGGATCTTGTTGGAATCGTTTCTCCATTTGCATCAATGTTCGAATGGCGATGTGTCTTGATGCGCCAAGTTGTATTTTATCAGCTACAAATGGAAGCCGTACCTGGTAACGTCCGTTGCTGCATCTAGTGACGTTGTGTTTGAAGTGGTTTTCGCAACGGGTTTCTTCTGTTGTCCATTTGGATCTTGATGGAAGTTCTTCTAGTTCCCAGAATCTCTTTAGCTCATCGTTAGGAGTCGCCTGAGTGAAGAATGTTTTCATATGTGTGTTTGCTCGTGCAGCTGAAGTGGTCTTCCCAGAGATGATCCACCCAAACACCGTGTTTTGTCCCACTGGGGCTTCCTCGTTGCCTTTTCTTAGGCCGGCCAAGATGATCATGGGGAATACATCTGCTCCCAAAAGGATGTCGATGTGACCCGGCTTGTGGAATGTTGGATCCGCTAATTCGAGACCCTTTAAGTGCGCCCAATCCTTGCTAGAACATTCACTATTTGGTAATGGATTAGTTATTTTGTTAATTACCATTGCCTGGACCTGGATGTTCTTCGCCTGTTGGTTTCGTGTCTTTAGTTGCAGCGAGGCCCATTTTGTGATTTTCCCGGCTGGCATGTTACCGATTACGCTTAATGCTGTTTGTATTGGCTCCTTTTTGAGTTGTAGATTTTGAACCACTGCCTCACGTACGAATGAGGATTGAGATCCGGGATCAATGAGTGCTCTGCAGACCTGCTCTCGTCCAGTTGGAGATACTACGGTGACCAGGGCTGTGGCTAATAGTACTTGTCGGCAGTCGTAGGGTGCTGCCTGAGCGAAGTATGTTTGTGTTTGGTTGGATGGTAATTCATCGTTTGAACTTGAGGGCGGTGACACGCTGCTGTTGGTTTGACTCGCTGACTGGATTCTGTGTAAGGTTGTATGGTGAGTCTTTCCGCATTGGAAGCATCTACCTTTACTGGGACACTGTGATGAGCGATGGCCTGCTCTCAGGCAATTGATGCATAGATCCTTTGATTTAATTGTTTTATATTTCTCATCAATGCTGAACTGCACATATTTGGGGCATTTTCCTATGGCATGTGCGCCTTTGCACAGGATGCATACGCTTTGATTTGCGACGTGGAAGGCTTGGCTTCTTCTTCTTGGGTGCTCTCTGGACTTGCTTTCGTGAGGTTCATTCTTGTGGATTGTTGGTTTGCTGACAGCTTCCAAGGTTCTGAACCTGGTTTCCAAGAATTCGCGTAGTTCCACCCATGTTGGAATCGATTGCCTTGATTTGGTGCTCTGCGACTGTTCCCAATGTTCGTGAGTTTCGCTTGGTAGTTTTTGGACCAGCAAGTGGATGAGAATGGGATCCCAATTTTTTGTTGAGACCTCCAGATTCTCAATGGCAGTGAGGCATTCGTGTGTCCTCGTTTTCAGCTCCTTGATGCCTTGAGCTGTTTCTCGGGTTAGTTTTGGTTGGTTGAGCAGAATGTCGAGCTGGGTTTTCAACAATGCTCTCTTGTTGTCGTAGTTATCGACGAGAAGTTGCCATGCTGGTTCATAATTGGCGTCACTAATGAGCGTGTTGCTGAGTAGTCGTGCAGCTTCTCCAGAAAGATGAGCCTTTAGATATTGGAGTTTTTGTGCTCCTGTTAACGATATTTTGTTATGCACAAGGCTGGAAAATAAATCTAGGAATGATGGCCATGACTCGTAATCCCCTGCAAATGTGGGTATCGAGATCCTGGGGAGTTTCACATTGTTGTTGGGCTGCGTAATGCAGCTGTTGTTTAGTTCGGCTGATGACTGCTCCGTTCGTGCGACTGGTTCTGTGACTGACAGCGTTTTGTGATAGTCTTCATCGATTTTGCAGTACATCTCGACATAGGCGTTTTCTGTGTCGGCATACCAATCCTCTTTGAAGTATAGCTGCTCTTTCTCGTCCTTCTTCGTCTTGACTGATGTAATCTGTCGATGATTGTTCTTGAATTCCGTCCAGTCATCGTCGAGCATCTTGAGCCTTTTTTGAAAATACTGCGCTGTCTTCCTAGATGGGCCATCCTTGAGATAGTTTCTGAAAGACCTTTCGAGTCTCTCTCGTACTTCGCTCTGTTGAATTACTAAAGCATCCATACTTGTATTGCGGCTTGAGTTATCTTATTGAATCACTATCCGGCTCGAAGGACCAATGTTCAGAATTAGCAATTTAATTTCTGACTCAATAAAAAGGTGCCGGAAGGGTGCGATTCAATAAAAAGATAACTTTTTCCAATAACCAAATTACTATTTATTCGCAATTAATTATTAGATTTTCTTAAATATAAATTCAATAAAAATTCAACAAATTGCCAAAATATTTCAATTCAATCTTAAATTCGTTATTAATTCGTGATTTAGTACTTGAAAATTCGTAAATTATTCTTTATTTGTTTGTAAATAAGAATTACCAAAATATTGCTTGCTCTGATAGTTTAATTGATAACGCCACCTATCTGTCAGATGACGATCGATGTTTCGCCTGATGTGTTCTGCAATTAGAACAGCCAGGAATAACCTTTGTGTTGCTGCACTCTGGTTTCGTTTCTTGGGAATCGCTTGCTGTTTGCTGCCTGGTTGCTGCTTGTTGCCCTGGTTGTGGCTTGCTGGACTGCTTTGCCTTGTTTCTTCGCAAATTCGTCCCTCTGTGGTTGGTTAGAGTAACTGCTGAAATCAATTTTGGTGATTAAGTTACTGCTGTATTAAAGACTTCAAAACTGTCTTTAATTCGGGCTTTACTGGGAAAAGACCTCAATTCTGTCTTTCCAGAATGCTAAGTTCGATACTTAGGCTTTGAAATTGCTTTATTGCTAAAACCTCAATACAGATTTTATCTTCTAGTTCAAGACTCTAGAAAGATTAAAAGCAATCTGATTTAACGCCGTCTGTGCGTCGGTATTTATTTCTCTTTGAATAATGGTTGAGGCTATTCTGTAGTAGGGGGCTTCGTTCTCGAAGTACATAATTTCGGGTTTATGTACTAGATCGGGGTGCGATGTCCGATCAGCTGTTCTTGTTTATCTTACGGCTGTCAAATGGAGTTTTCTGCACTTGGTAAGTATTTTCTTCTAATTTTCAGTTTATTTACTAATTTTATTTATATTTTCAGGACTCTAGTGGGGGATGAACGAGGAGGAGCCGGCGATCACTCCATTGGGGTTGTCAGGTGAGTAATTAGTGGAACCTGTTGTGGATTTTCTTGTAATCTTTTTTATTTACAGAATGTCGATTTGCCGACGGCATTTCGACATCTTCTTGGATGGATTTTCTGGCCGGTTTTTGGTTTTTAAAAACAGGTAAAAATTTAATATTTATATTTAATAATTCGTTTCTATTTGCAGGTACGAATTTCTTGTTGTTTTTTGTTGTTTCGTGTTGTCCCTTGACGTGTGTGTTTTTGTTTGTATATATTTTTTGTAGATTTATATAATTTTGGTTTGATTTTAATAAAGTGCAAAATATTGTGAAATTTGGTGTTTTTTTTATTAATTTTCTTTTTTCTTGGTTTTTTTTTTTTTAGTTTTTGATTTTCAGTGTCGCCGGAACAGTCACAGCACCTAGTGACTTTACTTGTATTATTTATGCAAATAAGTTTACTTATCTGTTATCCACTTATCTGTAATCCGGCTCGAAGGACCATAATGTTCATCACGTGAACAGGACCACACCTGGCTTCAAGATCAGCGCCTTGATCATTCGTGGCAGGTGTTTGGGTGACTGTACTCCAACTGCTTCTATTCATCATTACCACTTGATTTGTTGATCATTATTACTTGAGTTTGGAATCAATAAACTTCACCCTTTTTAGTTAATACACTTTTTTATTCTATTAATTCATTTAAACAACTAAGCCTTCTTGCAAAAATTAAAACTTCAAATTACTTTACAAAAGTCTAGTTTACAAAGAAAATGTACTTTTATTTCAAGAGCAAGTTTAATAGATTACGTTAAGTCTTGTTAAAGGCGATCTCCCCACCGCCTCTGGTTATCATGCTTCTGGTGCCGTTGATCGGGCCAGTATTGGTAACATTTTGGTATTCGCTGATCGAGCCAGTACTGATAGATCTCGAGCACAATGTTAATATGTATATATGGGGTACCCTTCGAGTATATGTTAAAATTTTAGCACTTAGCGGACTTTGCTGCAAGTAAAACAACCTGCTAGCTCAATCAATTTACTTAGTTTCCGATTTTGTTTTTCTTATACTTGATTTCGTGGGCTTTTTGCATTTGTGATCACATCATGCGCAACTGTGCGGTGTGTTTCTGCCTTCTCTTTAACTGTGTTCCTGTTACTTTGCTTTAAGATTCACTGGCACATCTCGTAATTATTTTGCTTTTGATGCTTTTGTTTGCTTTCACATAACATTTTGACGTGACAACGTCTATTAAAACGATGAACGCCGGCTGCATGCACGAAAAATGATGACTCATTGTCCCGTTATGTCCCGTTATGTCCCGTTATCTCCCGAAGTAATTTTAAAAATTTGATCGTAGTAATCTTAAAAATTAGATTAAAATTGTCAATATTTAATTAGATTAAATTTGTCAAATTGTCAACAATAAGCAAAGCAAGCCAAACACTCTGTCTCCTAACTGGGTGCCGGTGTATAAGAAAATAGTGAACATTACACTGACGAAAACTGTGAAATGCAAACGAAAACAGTTTCCTTGCGTTCCTGCTTGTGCTTTTACCATTCACAAGTGGCAAGGTGGGACATTTACTGTTATTGTTTATAAATACTCCTCGGAGCAACCACAACAGTTGGTGAACGTGGCGCTGAGTCGGGTAACGAATATAGACGGCTTGCACATCATCACGGAAAAAGATGCGCCTTTTATCTTCAAACACGGACGGGATGGGAACGACTCACAGACTACGCGAGATGTCCGTAACAAATACATTCGACTCCGTGGACACGCCCTTCAAACAATCACTTCGAAAGCAGTGAAATTTTGTGATGACGGTAACAACGCTGGGCAAACTGTAGTGACAAACCTTAATGTTCAGAGTTTGTCTGCGCACTTCGCCGATATTGAAACGGATCCCGTGATACCAAGATCGGATTATTTGGTATTGACTGAAACGTGGATGCGTGACAATTTTGATCCAGTTCCAATCAATAATTATGAATGTATAACCAGGCAGAATAATCGATCGGATTCTGATACCAACGCAGCTGGTGGAGTGGCAATCTATCGAAAATTAACATCAACATCCACGGCCAAAGTTCTCCACGTTGAATTGTCGGACACAACTCGTCTCATCAGAAACACAGGCGAGGTCTGCTTGGCTGAAATTACATGCTTCACTGCTGATACAACTTTTAAAATTGTACTTGGCGCAGTGTATATTCATCCTGGAGCAAGTGTCTCAAACATTAGGGTATTGCTGCACCAAGCACTCTTTCCGTACGTGCATAACAGGCAGTATGTGCATCCGATCATGCAAGTTGATACCAATGTACCAATTCTTCTTTGTGGCGACTTCAACAAAAACGTGAAAAATGATGATACATTCCTCAAATTCATGAAGGATATGTACAATCTCGAATGCACATCAGATGTTACTAAGTCAACAACGCTGAGAGGAACAACCCTCGATTTGACTTTTTCAAGGCCCATTACACTTGAAACACTCCCATTGATTTCATACTTTTCCTATCATCGACTTATCCTTAACAGAATAACACAGATTGCAAGTTAAATATCAGACATGTATAAAAGCTGTAAACGAATTTGTTACTACACATTGCTCCTTGTAAATAATCTGTTCATTAAAGTAATAAACATATTTGAATTCATTAGTGCAAATAAAAGCTAATTTATCAATCAAAATGAATATTTCATTTCACTCCTTTTTGTATCCATACAAAATAATGATAATTTAATATAAATGATTCAATTTTATTCATAAAAGTATGCAATCATTTCATCAATGTTTTCTCATGACGTTGTCACGTTAAACTATCGTCCGTAAACCCTCTTTACAGACAACAATTTTTTTTATTAAAAATAATATCAATTGCTGTTAATAATAAAAAATATAGGATGGCTGGTTTTAATATTTCTGCTACACTACTAAAATATGTTCCTCTTCTATCCTATTCTTTTACTAGCACAGCTAGTTGGAGAAAAATGTGTTTTTTTACCGGACAACAGCAAAAGGCAGTATATTTTTGGAGTGTTATTTATTATTAATCTCGATCTATGGTTACACCTAATTAAGAAATTTCATTCTTAAATGAAACAAGAATTCGATGTAAATTTTTTTCTAGGTAACAGATACGCATGTGCAAAAGATTTTAATATACTTAGAAACCCTTCTTGAGTATATGTAAAAACACATAAATTATAATTCCAATTGGCATCTTCCGACTAGGCAGAGGCTTCCTATATAAAAAAGGAGTAAGTTGTCTGTTTGAACGAAAAGCTTTTGCAAAAGCTATGCACTCTAGCAGATTTTGTTGCAAGTGAAAAAAGATATCTGACAAAAACAATTCGCTTGGCTGCTTCCACCGAGAGTATGAGTGTTATTTGTTTTTTCTTATACTAAATGCGATCAAGATCAACAATCGTGCTCCTGGCCTTTCTTCAAGTTTGATTTCCTGTCACTTTGCTTTTAGATTCGCTTGATACATACAGCTATTTTGCTTTCAAATAAATACTTTGATTGTTCTCAGGTAATATTTTGTTATTATAAATTATATATTATATGAATTATATGTTAATAATTAATATCCTTTCTTCTTATAATGAGAAGCAGATGCATGTCAATCAAAGTGACATAAAAAAGCCACCCGCGAGTGAACACCTTTGAACCAAACAAGACCACCTGCCAATCAAAGTGACGCCGCCGAGGCCCCAGCCGAGGAGCCCGCAACAGCCTCAGCCGAGGACCCCGCCGCAGCCCCGCCGAGGCCGCCGCCCCCGCTGAGACCAGGCCACCGGCCGTGACCCAGCATCACACACAAACACGCACATTCACTTGCCCTTTCTTTCTCTCGTACATGACCATGTGACGTCACAAACCAATTGGCACAGCGAAGAAAATCCAAGATGGCGAAAAAGGTGAATCTAGGGGTTACATGTAAAACCCCATGTTAAATTGCGCTAGAACCGGCATAGCATATCTACTCCCTAATTTTTACCCTTTTTATTACATTTTCGTGCCGAAACCCGGGACGGGAACGACACGTTGTCGTGTAATTTAATCGAGCAAACTTTTCATTCATTTAAAGAAACGCGTGAAGGTAACGGTAATCATGGAGATTTCCGCGCGTTCGGCTTATCGCAGCCAAGTCACGAAGTTGTGCAAGCCTGCAGCAGCGCTGATTTAAAGTCCGAGGAATCTTTTATAATTGATCAAAATTCGGAAAAATTCGATGAAATAGAAGAAGAACTCTCATCTTTTGTACAACGAATAAGAGCTGCACATGAATGTCTTTGCGACAAAAATTTGGATATCCTTAATAAAAATTTAATAAATTTACAGGATAATGAAAAAGAAGTTGAAAGGGATGCGGAATACGAGGATTTAGCTGTTGGAATTTTGGCAAAGCTGAATTCAAGACTTCTAAAGGTTCAAAAGAAACCTTTACCTATTTCCGATACCCCTGAACGCAGCGCCCGTTTCAAGTGTCTCGACTTCTACTCTTCCCAACTTGCAGATTAGAAAATTTGCTGGGAATCATGAGGAATGGCTACCATTTTGGGAGCAATTCCGAGTTGCCGTGCACGAGAATCCTAACTTGTTGGGTTCCGAAAAATTTAATAATTTGGAGTCTGTCTTAATAGGGGGTGCAAAAATTACCATTTCTGGATTCACACCAACATCAAGTTGTTACGATGCAACTATCGCTCTATTGCAAGAACAGTTTGGAAATACTGAAACCCTGATAGATAAACACATGCAACAATTGATTTCCTTAAAGGCAGTTCAATCCAAGGGTGATGTTAATGGATTGCGTGCGTTATACAATACGGTCATGTCTTGTACCCGATTTCTAACAGCTTTAAAAGTCTCTTCAAGTCAATATTGTGTGAAGTTAAAATCAGTTTTATTGCGCTGCTTACCAAACGAATTAAGAATAGATTTTCACCGAAAGGAAACGGATGGAAAGTCGGATATTGAAGAATTACACCCATCAGGAAGTAGGAGCTCTATGATTTCGGAATATGGTGATATTCAGATTCAGAACCTTTTGAGGCTTCTAAAGAGAGAAGTTGCGTCTTTATAAAAGGCGTTGGCGGAAAAATCTAAGTACAACAGCGTTGTTATTCAAAGCAATAACCCAACTACTGCGGCAGGGTTAATATCGATGAATAAACATGAAATTTGTTTATTTTGTAAATCTGTCGATCATCCTACAGTGAATGCAGAGCCACTAGTCTATCGCTAAGCGGAAAAAGAGATTTGCTGAGGAAAACTGGCAAATGTTTTCGTTGCACTAAGGACGGGCATACTTCGCAGAAGTGTCGTTTAAAATGGATAATTTGCAAAAATTGCAAGGGAAGACATGTTACTTTCATGTGTAGTTTGCTGAGTTCGAAAATCTCATCAGCACATGTCATCAAGGGGCAAAGAAGTTCGTCTTGTAGTGCTAACAGTAACCCTGACACGAAACAAGTTTTGAATCTTTGTACTAATAATTTGGAAGAGCATTGTGATGTGTATTTAAAGACTGCATGTTGCCTAGTAGCATCTCCAGTACGGAGGAGAATCTGTTAATTCGCATGGTAATTGATGGAGGCAGCCAACACACATACATCCGTGGAAGTGTTGTGACACAACTGAATTTAAACATAATCGAAACTATAAATTTGTCAGTTATGTCATTTGGTAATGCATAGAAGACACCTTTCCGAAAATTTGATAAAGTTAAGGTTATTTTAAAAAGCCAGTATGATCATAATAGTGTAGAAATTGAAGCCATTTATGTCCCAGATATTTGTGTTGATATGCTGAAGCCTCCAGATGCCAATTGTACTTCATTTTTAAGACTGAAGCTCGCTGATACGCAGGTTGTTGAAGTAGAGAAATCAGAGGGATTGAGTCTTCTATTACGCTCAGACTACTATTGGACCATAGCCACCGGAAGGCAAAAGCGAATATCTGGCAGGCTAAGAGCTGTAGAGACCATTTTTGGTTAGACGTTACAAGGATCTCCTCAGTTAAAAACATACGGATGCCAAAGCACATCAAGCGCGGAATATACTTCAAATAGTATGTTGTGCATGTCTAATTTAGATCCAGATGATTTATCTAATTTTTGGCCATTGTAAGCGATTGGAATTAGACAAGAAGAAGAGGAAAATTTGTTAATAACCCAGCGTTTAATAAGAGATTGCATTACAAGAGAAAGTTCCCGATACGTAGCTAAGTTACCATGGATAGATTCAAGGAGTGAATTTAATAGTAATAAGGGACAAGCGCTTTGAAGATTGAATTCGTTGACTAAGCGTTTGTTGAGAAATACCACAGAGTTTTTTAATTATGACCGAGAAATGAGGTAGCTTATATCAAACGGAATTGCAGAGCCTGCAGTGGATGATAAAGAACCTTCAAAGAGAATATTTTACATTCCGCATCGACCGGTGTATAAGGAGGAAAGTACAACCACAAAAATAAGAATTGTTTTTGATGCGTCGTCTCATGAACCAGGTATGCCTTCTTTGAATGATCACCTATGTGTAGGTGCCAACTTGTTTCCCGATGTTTTCAAAATTTGTTTGAATTTTCGTTTTGGAAAATATGAAGTAGTTGTCGATATAGAAAAGCCATTTTTACAGATTCAGCTACAAAAGGAAGACTGTGATAGTCATCGTTTTATTTGGTACGCGAAGAAAATGTCAGCAAACGATAAGTTACCAGAGGTCCAAATTTATAGAATGATAAGAATGACATGCGAAGTATCTTCGAGCCCATTCCTATTGGCTGCTACTATACTCGTGCGTCTGGATTTCGAAGAGAAGAACCTTCCATTCACCTGTGCTTGGCTTTAGAGATGGTTTTACATGGATGATCTGGTACTAAGTTTAGACACAGAAGAGGAGTGTCAACAATTATACGAAGAATCCTTACTTATTATGGGCAAGGCAGGCATGCATTTACGGAAGTGGAACACCAAAAAATTGAGAAGATTTGGTAAATTTGATAGTAGTCCAGACGTTCAGAAAGTTTTGGGTCTTAAATGGTATGTTTGCAGCGACGAGATTGGAATCCCTTTTGAGTCAATTGAGAAACTCCTGTACCCTGATAGGAAGAAGGGAACTAAACGGAACATTCTAAGAACAATCGCTCCCGCATGGAATATTGGTTCCTGTAGTAATAAAAATAAAAATCCTCTTTCAGTTAGTCTGGAAAAGGCAATTAGAATGGGATCAAGAGCTACCTGAAGAGTTAAATGAAGACTGGAACAGCTGCGTTAGGAGTTTGTTAGAGGCAAAAGAGATGACGATACCAAGGTCAGCTTTATACTCTTCTTCAGATGAAATGACAATACATGTATTTGCTGATGCTACTATGAAAGCATATGGGATAGTGGCGTTTATTAGAAGCAATGATCGAAAAGGAAATATTAATATTGTTTTGTTATGTGCAAAAGGTAGAGTAGCACCGATAAAGTCAGGTAATTCGAAAGAACTTACCTTGCCTAAATTAGGGCTGACTGCAGCGTTATTAGCAGTGTTCTGAGCTCGTTCTTTTTCCCACAACAAGGGACTAGGGAGTACTTTCCAGTCCGGAGAAATTCACCTGCCCTTTAATTGATTCTCACTTCACGAAATAAACAACACAGTACACTTCGTCTTTCCTTTCTTTATTTTTTATCAATAGCACTCTTTAATATTTCTAAATTATTATAATTCCTTTCTATTTTATTCACTACTATAATTAAAACAAAACTGACCGTTCCAACCGCGTTTACTTAAAAAAGGATCTTATTTTGTCTTTTATATTTATTTATTGCTCGCGAGGAACTTTACGTCTGGTCGTCGTCGAAGTGTGTAAACAACTGTCCTCTATAACTTTTTATTAGCCGCAACTCACATTAGAGGCGTCCCCCAACCATGTAACAGCATATATATAGATTTTCGAGGGATACCGAATCAGACCACTATTTGCGGGTCCCTTTTCGTCCCTCTGCCTAGAGTCATCTTATTGGGGTTGCAGTGGGTTGTCCCATTGCTCCCTTACTTCGACTCCCCTAGTTATCGCAAGCAGCTGATTGAAGGGAGTCTGCCTCATGTCCTCCATCCACTGGAGTCCAGTTATGGCATCCCTTTTCCTCGCCACCGCCGGACAGTGACACACTATGTGTGTGGCCGTCTCAGGTTCCTCCAGGCACATCCGACAGGTGTCATCCTCCAGAATTCCCATTCTTTTTAGGTGATACCTGAAACATCCGTGTCCTGTAATCAGTGCCACCAACCATCTGAGGGTTCTCCTTTGCATATGCAGGATCCTTCTTCTGGCTGCGGTAATCGGCAGCGTAAGCACCATCTTTGCCTGCCTACACGTGGTCATAGCGTCCCACCGTCTCCGGTGTTCCTCAGCGACCCATTTCTCGATGTAGTTCCTTACCAACCCTCTGCCAATGGCAGAGTATGGCTCCGGTCCCCAGAATTCCGAGGTTCCCCCTCACCCAGAAGCCAGGAAAAGCCTGACTAAGAGCGCAATCCCAAACATAAAACAAATCGGAACTCCTATCCTCCCCAACCGCCGATCCTAATGTTAGGGAAAAGCACTACTTAAGAACCCTGAAAGAAATACATTCCGCCCCAACCATTCCCAAAAAAATCTAGCAATTTATGTTCATCATTATAAATATTTAGTTTCTTTTTTTATTTAAAAAAAAGGACAACGAAATAACACAAGAAGAATTAATAACAATATTCACTGGATGTCAGATGCAACAATTTCATCATACGCAAATAAAACAAAATTTACTCTACAATTACACAAGTCTATACAACTTCGTTAAAAAAAAATTTGTAAAACGCGCCGTATTTGGTACCAAAACCGCCTCGTCCTTTTACAAACTCAATTACAAAACCAGGTTCAATTTCAGAGAAAACTAATTGTCCGGAAACAACAAGAAAAAACATTTGCACCAATGAACAACCAAATTTACAGATAAATATAACTACATAATATTAAGAATTAATATTAACAGCAATTAAATTAGAAATTCAGATATCAGAATAAAGTACAACAGGCACCAATATACTATTGTGTCTTCTTCGGTGTTCTGTTTTTGAACGGAAAACTTAACGCAAATATGAAAATTGTTTTGTAACAAAAATGTAACCACAACAACAGTAATCTTGAGGTAAGTAATGTATGTATAATCGTTTCTTTGTGTCTTTCTATTTTCGTATTATCTTATTTAGGCAAAAACCAAGATGCAAAAAAAAATTACAATAATTGTTTGCACGGTACCCATCAATGCCACCAGCATAAGGAAATATAAATGGTCTAATAGTTTGTCTAAATCACGTCCAGTATCAACTATTAACATAGGAGTTGCTCCAACACAAACTATAACCACAATTACCAATGTTGATAATAGTTGCGTTCTTTTTACACCGTGATCCCACTCAGATCATTAACTTTCAAGCAAACCAACAACAACAACTTGATCCAAAAAAGATTTGGATCAAAATCTGTGATACAAAAATAGCTTGTGTAACAACCATATCCAAGACACATTTCATTGGAAAATCCAGAGCTTTTATAATTTTGTTCTGTTTTCTTTAATTTTAAGGGTTGGCAGCTCTGCAAAATTTCATAAATTCATGGTCGTTTGTCATGTTTTTTTTATGTGGCAGTGCTAAGCTTAGGGGTCACCCTTTGTACTACTAGTCCGTCATGTCATTTGTCACGTCATGGTACAATGTCTAGCAGTAAGCTTAGTACGGAGGAGGGATGAGGGGGGTATAGGTTAAGGATTAAAAGGTACGGGGGGGTATTGAAGAAAGTGGTGATGAACCCTGCGTTTGAACTCTTGGATGTTGTAGGAGTTCGGAAATACTAACTGCGAGAGGTTATTCCACAGTCGAGTTGTTCTATTTACAAACGAATTCATATCTTGTTGAGTGCGTAAAAGGGGTAGTTGCAGGTGAAGGGAATGAGACGAGTGGGCTAATCTGGTGTTGCGGGTATAAGATTGCCCTGGAGGCAGGAGAGCGTTTAACTCGGAGGAACAGTCACTATGATAGTAGCGATAAAATTTTGTCAGTGCTGCTACATTCCTACGGATATACAGGGTGCTCCATCTTTTATGTCGGTATGTAAACATTGAATAACTTTGAGAAAAAACAACCGATTTCTATAAGTGATGTATTTTTATTCAGTTTGGTTCCTTACAATTTTTTTGGACTAGTTTTTGAAAACAATATCATTTAAGTGGCAATTACAAAACGACTCCTTTTTTCTGCGTTTGCCATTACCTTTCTGAACATCTCGGGTGTTATAGCGTCGATTTCAGCACGAATGTTTGCCTTGAGCTCGTCAATAGTTTGAGGCTGGTTGGCGTAAACCTTGCTTTTGAGATAACCCAACAAAAAGAAGTCGGGGCGGGGGGGGGGGGGGGTTAAATCAGGTGATCTGGGTGGCCAAAGAGGTGACTTTTTGACACCAGACGTCCCGGGAATTTTCGTTGCAGAAATGCAATTGTTGCGTCTGCAGTGTGGCATGGTGCACCGTCTTGTTGAAACCCGTAACCATCTGACCTTTCTCACGCATTTGCGGGCAGACATAATGAGCCAACATCTACCGATATCGCTGTCCATTGACAGTTTCGTTTTCTTTAAAAAATATGGCCCAATTATGGTTTTGCGGAACGACTGTTTTCGATGTAAAGTGTCACTATTTCAGCGCGTTATTTCGGTGTGAAGCGATCCATGGCAAAAATTGTACTGAATTTACGTTTCCAAAACATATCTGATGCACTCAATCGGTTGGTAAATGTGAAAGTTATTCAGTGTTTACATACCGACATAAAAGATGGAGCACTCTATATATATATTCCACATGTGCCCTTCGATTCGTGTCGTGAGAATTTTGCCTTTGGTTTATAAATTATTACCATTTGGCGAATGATGTTATGCACGTGGCCGTGGAGGCCTTATCGGATAACTGGGTGATGAGCGAGTGGACGCTTGTGGGTGTATAGGTGGATGCTCGCTCATAACACCTACCCCCTTAGAAAAGAAAGTTTACTATCTTTTGAAAATAGATCGTAAACTTTCGTTTATAATTAATGTTGGCGGTGTTCTTTATATGTTTTCTATTGCATGGCTGAGGAAAATATCTAAAAAATGTATATGTTGAACGAAGGGTGGAACGGTCCTTGGTTTGTTGATCTCTTGTTATCTATTATTTATTCGCTAGCTAAAAAATTTATTTATTATAATATATTTTTTTCTAATCATAGTAAGATTTTAAAATTGTATCTATGACTATACAATTTTGATAAAAAAAAATTTTATTTATATTTATTTATACTTATTTGATAAAAATTTATATCAAGGCAAGCGGTAGTTTGCCGAGTTCGTAAGGGCAAACAGCAAATGCCTTATTTACGCCTAAACATGGAAAACAAGGTGTTTTTTTTTTATAAAATTATTCGATTTCTCACCTTTTTATAAGGAATATAGGTAATTTTTCATTTGTAACCGATAACCACAATATAAATAATTTATTATTCCATGAGTTTTTTTCCTATCATTCTTCGTTTTCTTTATTTTTACATTTTTTACATTTCGAATCGAACTTTTTTCTTCTCCTTCAGGCTAAAAAAGTGGGTACTCAAAATTAATCTGTCAGATGGCGCTCTAAGTTATTTAAATTACTCAATAAATGAGATGGAGCTACTAGTTAGTCGAAAAGTGTTTACTCGAACTGTTGATACCAGATGGCATTAGATGATAAACAAAATGTATTCATTTAAAGTGGTTAGTCGCAACTATGGTACTATAAACAACATGTAGTTCACACTACAAATGTACAGTAAAATTTTGAAATGCCGAGTTCGTAATCGTAATTTATGTCTAAAAATATGACATTCGTTTCAAGTTAGTCAAATCCAGCACTCTTGTTGTCAAACACCATTCCCTATCATTTCGATGATTAACACAAAGTGTACGCATGGTACCATGATTACCATTTTCTTCAAAACCCCCTCGACATGGGTATCAAATGAAAGGGTATGATAAGTAGAATACAATAAGCTATGTCTTTATATCCATGGCGGCCGTCTCAAGCGGGCGGACTACCATTTCTTCACCACCACCTCGACATAGGTATCAATTGAAAGGGTATCATAAGTAGAATACCATAAGCGATATAATATACTCAATATCTGGTTAGATCCATGGCCGTCATCTCAAGAGGACGGATTACGATTTTCTTCACAATCCCGTCGACATGGGTATCAAATGAAAGGGTATGATAAGTACAATACAATAAGCAATACAGTATACTCAATAAATAGGTAGATCCACCGAGGCCACCTCAAGAGGACGCATTACCATTTTCTTCACAACCCCCTCGACATGGGTATCAAATGAAAGGGTATGATAAGTAGAATACAATAAGCTATGTCTTTATATCCATGGCGGCCGTCTCAAGATGGCGGACTACCATTTCTTCACCACCACCTCGACATAGGTATCAATTGAAAGGGTATCATAAGTAGAATACCATAAGCGATATAATATTCTCAATATCTGGTTAGATCCGTGGCCGTCATCTCAAGAGGGCGGATTACCATTTTCTTCACAACCCCC